>CATIWF010003591.1:0-30810 GCA_949630135.1 Balakata baccata | reverse complement strand
TGGCATTCACATCATTTGCAATCATTCTCATACATGCATTAGTCATTTGTCATAATGGTCATGCCACACATATTATGATCACAACAAGTTTGCGTATCAGGTAAGCATAAGCCATAAATCATATCTTGTACCTGGATGAAGAAGAAGGAGATGATGGAGATGAAAAGGAGGGCAATGATGAAGAGGAGGGTGATAATTAGTTAGGAATTTGTGTTTTTATTTTTATCCATAGTTATGTATTTTCTTTATGTCATTAACAAAACTATCTTTGTCTTCTACATATCTAATTCTTTTTGATATTGATAAAAGGGGAGAAAAATAACATATCTAAGCAAAAATTTAAAATTTTTAAGGTTGACTTATTTGACTTTTGCTTATTATTATGTTTTACATCCTCAAATGATATGAAACTTTGAATACATGTTACTTTATATGTTAATTTGATTATTGAACCTTCAATTTGATATTTTTGCATAGTTTGATTGTCAAAATCAAAAAGGGGGAGATTGTTGACCAAAGGGTGATTGCTCTCTATTTTGATCTTGACAATCAAATTAATTATTACTAACATTCTTGTTGAGTGTTATTTTGATAGTGTTCAAAGTTTCAGCACATTTAGTTAAGGTTTCCTTATTGAACAAACCAAGAATTTCATGGAGACGTGTAACTCCCGACCGGGACACAAGTCTAGACTGGAAAATGGCATGTCTAGACCGGAAAAGCATTGCCTCAAAGTGTCTTAAAGTTCCAGTAGCCAAAGCAGACCGGGAAAGGCTATGTCCCGAGCGAGACCATTGGTGTCCAGACCGGGATAACAATATCCCGACTGGGAATGAAAGCAGACCAAGCAAACCAAGTGTCCAAACTAGGAAACTCTACAGGGTGATGACCCAAAAGTTCCAGTAACAAAAGCAGACCGGGATATGGGAAGTCCCGACTGGGACACTCAGGTTCCTGACCGGAAAAGGTTGGGTCCGAGCGGGACATTCGAAAAGACATGACTGTTAAAGAGGAGACACCACCATAATGTGCCACATCATCAGAAAGTCAAAACATCTTTAGATAGACTTAGGTCCCAACCGGGAAGGGTTGTCCTGATAGGGACGCATTCAAAGCGTAGAAGACCTAAGCTCTTGGCAGTGGCATCATCGGGCAAGTCTCGACCGGGACACATGGAGTCCCGACCGGGACACTTGGATAAAAACTAACCATTGGAGATTTCAGCCAACTAGAAGCTGCCACGTATGAAAATTGGGCATTTCCCGATCGAGACATAATGGTTCCCGACCGGGACACATCTCTTTGCAAACTGCATTTAATGCACTTGTAAGAGAACGTTAGAAATAGTTATGGCACCATTTGTAACAGCTAATTGGTAGGTAATCAGTATAAATACCTTATCAAAAGGCCATTTAAGTAGAACCAACAACTTAACAAGTGCCAAAGCTATTGCAATTGATTTTCTCAAATCCTTTCATTAATTGCATTTGTATAAGGGTTCAAGTGTTAATCTGAAAACACTTAGGATTGTCTTGTAATTGGGAAGTGTGAGCCAAATTACAAGGAATTGGTTGTTGTATGAGCCACAAAACACAAGAGAAATTTTGGTTGAGTGTTAGCCTTGCTAAAACACCTAGTTGGGAGTGAGCTAGTTGAAACTCCAAAGATTGTAATCTAAGTGATTAGATTAGTTAATACTCAATCTATGTTGGGGTGAGGAGTAGGGTTAGTTAACACCCGAACCTCTATAAAATTCATGTCTCAATCCTCCCTTCTCTCTTTTATTATCTTGTTGTGCAAATTTTTAATTTCCCACTAATTCATCCCCCCCCTTCTTGGTGATTGTTTGGGCAACACATCTCTCTCCTCTTGATATATGGAAAGAGATTTCTCTTTAAACAAGGCTTGACAAAAGATCAAATGCCAAGCACATCAAGACTCTTTCCCACTTCATCCTCCATCGAATCATCACCTTCACCATCAATGTAAGGAGTGAAAGCAATAAGAAAGTCACCCATGAAGACCTTCTCTACGTCTATGCCATGGTTCACAATAGGCCTACGGACATGGCACATCTTCTCCTAGACAAATTTCAGTCCATAGCCTCCACCACAAAGGGCACCATTTCACTTCATGCCCAAATTACCTTTCTTGCAAGGCATCTCAAACTTATGACGCAAGAAAATTGTGCACTTCTCACTTCCTCCCATTTTCAATATGAAAGCTTCTTAGATAACCAATATCTTTTGAATTGCAAGGTGATTAGGTGACCTTCTAAGGATATTGACTCCTTCTTCTACACCTTTGGGGAACATGGTGCCCAAAAGGCCACACAAGAAGCAACAAGAAAAAGGGCAAGATTGTCTAGAGGAGGAGAAGGCCTAAGAGTACAAGAGATGCCACCTCCACCACCACCACCTCAACCACAACAACTTACTTTACAAAGTCTTTATGACTTTCAAATGCAATCCTTCACCACTTTGAAGGATATGATGCAACATCTCCACCTTGACATTCAAAGCATGCAAGGGCCACTCAACTTAAATGTATGTACCCATAGCTTTGAACTGGCCCCACCATTTAAGGGGGAGCAAGGTGATGAAGAAGAAGAGGATGGTGGAGATGAAGAGGAGGGTGATAATTAGTTAGGAATTTGTATTTTACATTTTTCTTTTATCCATGATTATGTATCTTCTTTATTTCATTAATAAAATTATCTTTGTCTTTCTCATATCTCATTCTTTTTGATATTGACAAAGGGGGGAGATAAGTAACATCTAAGCAAAAATTTAAAATTTTACGGTTGATTTTTTGACTTTTACTTATTAATATGTTGTGCATCTTCAAATGATATGAAACTTTGAATACATGTTACTGTATATGTTAATTTGATTATTGAACTATCAATTTGATATTTTTGCATAGTTTGTTTGTCAAAATCAAAAAGGGGAAGATTGTTAACTATAGGGTGATTGCTCTCCATTTTGATCTTGACAATCAAATTAATTGTTACTAACATCCTTGTTAAGTGTTATTTTGATAGTGTTCAAAGTTTCATCACATTTGGTTAAGGTTTCTTCATTGAACAATTCAAGAATTTCATGGAGACGTGTAACCCCCGACCAGGACACAAGTCCAGACTGGCAAGTGCCATGGCCAGACAGGGAAAATATTGCCTCAAGGTTCCAGTAGCCAAAGCAGACTGGGAAAGGGTATGTCCCGACCGAGATTGGAGGTTTCCAGACCGGGATAAGAATGTCTCGACTGGGACTATAGAATAGACCAAGCAAACCAAGTGTCCATACCGAGAAACTTTACAGGGTGATAGCCCAAAAGTTCCTGTAGCAAAAGCAGACCGGGACATGGGATGTCAACCTGCACACTCAGTTACCTGACTGGGAATGGTTGTGGTCTGAACAGGACATTCAAAAAGACATGACTGTTGAAGAGAAGACACAACCATAATATGCCATATCATCAGAAAGTCAAAACATTCTTAGTCAAAACAGACTCAGGTCCCGACCGAGAAGGGTCATCTCAACCAGGACGCATTCAAAGCTTAGAAGACCCAAGTTCCTGGTAGTGGCATCATTGGGCAAGTCTCGACCGGGACACTTGAATAAAAACTAGCCGTTAGAGATTTCAGCCAAGCAGAAGCTGCCACGTAATACAATCGGGCATTTCCCGACAGGGACACCATGGTTCCCGACCGGGACACCTCTCTCTGCAGACTGCATTTAATGCACTTGTAAGAAAACGTTAGAAAGAGTTATGGCACCATTTATAACGGCTAATTGGTAGGTAATCAGTATAAATACCTTACCAAAAGGCCATTTAAGTAGAATCAACAACTTACAAGTGCCAAAGCTATTGTAATTTATTTTCTCAAATCCTTTCATTAATTGATTTTGTATAAGGGTTCAAGTGTTAATCTAAAAACACTTGGGTTGTCTTGTAATTGGGTAGTGTGAGCCAAATTACAAGGAATTGGTTGTTGTGTGAGCCATAAAACATAAGGAAAATTTAGGTTGAGTGTTAGCCTTATTAAAACACCTGGTTGGGAGTGCGTTTGTTAAAACTCCAAAGATTGTAATCTAAGTGATTAGATTAGTTAATACCCAATCTAAGTTGGGGAGAAGAGTAGGGTTAGTTAACACCCGAACCTCTATAAAATTCGTGTCTCAATCTTTTCCTTCTCTTTTATTATCTTGTGAGTGCAAATTTTTAATTTTCCACCAATTCATCCCCTCCCCCTTCTTGGTGATTGTTTGGGCAACATATATGATCCAAATCATGAGAGAGAAAATTTGAGCTGAACATATTCGCAGACGTGAAAAATTTTCTCGAATGCAAAGGGCATCACTAGTGTGTGAGATGCTTAATGCGCAAGCAATAGTGGGCTGTCAGCGGGCCAGCCAGTGTGCACCACACTAGGTTGTGCTAGCCATGGCATACCCCTGCTGTCCAGCGTGCTAGCAGCTCAGTACATCATGCTCGTGCAACCTAGCACAAGCTTGAATAGCACACCCATGCCAATGTTGTACGCTCGCATAAGGGTACATCACTAATGGCGTGCACTGGCCTTAGGCATGGGCTTGTTTGGGCAATTTGTGGTCTTCTATTAGGAATTGGATTCTTAATTAGTCTTTCAACTCTAATAATGTTTAAGATATATAAATAGCCCTTTTGTGGCTCAAGAACAAGGTTGTGACCTTAGAACTTCTCTCAAGATTATTCACCATAGCTAGTGCTTAGGTGTTTAATCACCCTATTCGCCATTATAGTTGTTTCTTTTGTTCATTCGTGTGGATCAAAGTTAGAGATAGTTCTAGCTTAGATTATTATGGTTTGCTACAATCCAGCAATGAGGAAGCTCACAACTTTAAAGAGTTAAAGAATTAAAACAAGGTAATCTACTTCATCCAATTAGTTTGGTTGTTGAAATTTTAATATATATTGGGCGATCTGTTGGTTCTAGGATTTCTTAAATTTTAATTTTCTGTTGTACTATGTATTAGATGCATGACAGAAATCTAACAGTAGTATCAAACGCACCCTTTATAAATTAATTTTGGATTATTTGAAGTAAACAATGAGATTAGTTGAAAAGAAACAACATGGATTCCCTTCGTCCGTTAAAAATGAATTTAATTCCCTTTGACCTCAAATTTTAAATTTCATTCATGAACATATTAATATGATGATATTAAATGTTGATGATGATTTTTGAATGGTTAAATTGGATTTAAACATGAAATTCGGAATAATACATGATGTTGGAAATTTTGGGTTTTTGTGAAACCTAGTGTAGTCAATTGAATTGTTCGAGGGGCTGTTTGGTTTTGGTTTGTTAATATGATTGATTAAACATGTTTATAACATATTTAGGATGCATTTGAACTTCTTGATAGCCTCTTATATGATGTGAAAAGTCGTTTTTAATCATGCCACAAACAATACTACACAATTAGGGTTTTTGTCCCACCATGTGATGAATTGTTTTGTATTGTTTGATTTGTTGTGATGTAAATCCATAACCTGCACCTTGATACATGTTTATATGATATACATAAGGTTATTTTGATGTCAATTTCATATTAAAATCAAATTAAAATTGTGCTTAAAATTCCTTACAAGTCCAAGTTCATGTATGACTCAATTTAGGCAATTTTTTGCAATCGGTTTTGACAATTAAATTCTTAATGATCTAGAATGTCTAATAAATGAATTTAATTATTCTAAATTGATTTCAAGATGCCTAGAATGATGATAATGAATTATGGAATATTTAAGAAAGAATTGAATTTGGATTAGGAAAGTGTTATCTAATCCTAGTTTGACTAGGTTTTAAGTATGCAATTGTAATTAGGATTGTAGAATCTTATTTAGTATCAAATTAATCACTAAATAAGGTAGTTTAATTATGAATCAACTACTGGTCATATTAGAATTTTAATGTGATTAAAATATTAAATTTGTTTTTGGATTATACATGCAATTATAAATTGGGAACAAATTAGTTGACTATGTAGGCAATTTCGGGAAATAATTTGATATGATCAAATATATACCTAAGTTGCATGATTTCCTTTTAGAAAGTGTTTCTAAATATTCATATACTGATTTAATAAGATTAAATGTTATTTATATATCAATTTCATTACCAAACAATCAAGTTTCAAGTGTTGAAACTAATGGAACCCAAATTGTTACTTTTATGATTACCTTTATTTTTGCATTAGAGAATGCATGCTAGGGGTGAGTGGAATGACATGATGGTATGATTATGGACTAGACCAATGTGATTGATCATGTATGGATTAATTTGTTTTTGGTAAATAGGGCCTATGAATCTTTGTCTTCTATTAACTTCTTTTGTATTTCTCTTTTCATCTTATTCCCCTCAAATGTAACTTGATGTTTTCTTATGAACATATTATGCAATTAGATTACATAGGATTATGATAGAATTGAAGTGTAAAGGAGCAATAAGCCAAGAAGGTAGCGCTAATTACAAGAAGACTTTGAATAGGAAATTGTTTTCTATTTCAAGTTGTAATCTCATGCATCTATATAGGTGAGACCTAGTCAATCCTTTCATGACTTGAAGGATTGATGTTAGACATGTCCATAATCATGACCATGTAATTAATGTAATTACCTTATATATATCTATATATGATGAATAGATATATTATGCATATCATGTATGATGAGACTAATTAAATAAAAATCCCTAATAAATTATACTAAGGCTAATGTCAATCCATTAATATGAAAGAATAAGAGTTTTTTTAGAGTTAGGGCTAATGGGCAAACCCAAGTCCGCTCTATTAGAATATGTTCAAACCATTGAAATACAATTTTATGATTAATGGGTTGGTCTTAACTAATTACATTGGCTTATTAGGCAAACCCAAGGTTAATGAGAATTAGAGGCAATATTGGGTGAGTGTATGTGAGATATGTACATATCAACAGTTGGTAGCCCAATGTAATGTGCACATATCAAAAGTTGATAGCACAAAAATTCGGTAGATGCATCTAAGATGCAATTGGCATGAGATGCCTATCAATTGACTTAAGGTAGCTTGTTAGGCAAACTCAAGGTCATTCTTAGTTGAGATTGGATATTGATCCACTATGAGTACTTCCAACAAGTTATCTTGGATTCATAGTGAGAGTTATGGATTCGCAATAAAATAGTGGAACCATAATGCACGTTTAATAAAGACATAATAATCATGCATTTAGTACGTTCTTCTACAATCTCATTATTTATATTTAGGTTGTTAGAATTATATCATTTAATGTGAATCAATGCTCAATCACGAGTCAAACAAGTTGACTGATCTGAACTTCCTTGATTGACTTAAAAAAAATTGAGAATGGTTTTCAAATTCGAAAGGATAGCCTATGTCTTGGAAGATTCATTTTCCTCCCTTCTTGCTAGAGATGCATCTGTAGAAGCACTTGAATGATAGTGAATTGTCTTTATGTCATCCAAACTTCTAGGTAGCATGAGAAAATGGATGTAAATAGCATTATGCATCATCTTAAGTGAGTTGATTGATGAGCAAGCTCATATTGTGTGATATAAAATATCTAAGTTGCGCTTTCACTCTACGGTAGTAGAGGGAACATCTCTAATGTATTGTGCATTAAAGATAAAAAGGAAAGAGGCAAAGAGATGGTCTTAAAGAGATTTGCTTCCATTATTGCAAGCGTTACATTTGGAAGACGAATTATAGAGCTTATTTGGATTCTTTGAATAAGGAGAAAGATAAGACATTAGATGCACCTTCTATGTAACACCCACGATTTAAGACCTATGAGTTAACACGGATTGTTAGATACACAAGGAAACAAGAAGAATTTAAACCGGGCCTCAAATAAAATAATTATTAAGTTAAAGGATTAAAAAAATTAGTTTGGGTCCAAAAAGGAAACAATTAGAAAGTTGAGGAGTTGAAAGAGAAAGAAATTAATTTAGTATAAAAAGGTTTAATATTATATTTATATACGATTATATAAATATAATTTTAAAAAGAATATTATTAATATTGTTATAAAAAAATAATAGTATATTAATATATTATTATTATTATTATATTATTATTATTAAAAAAAGAATATTCAATTTATGAATCTGAAACTTGGCAAGCCTTTCACAAGGTTTAGTTTTGGCCCTTAGCATACTCATACTGTTTGATAACATCAAATTAGATTAACCAAAAAAATAATATAGTTTAATAAATAATCTGTATTTTAACTAACATAAAAAAAAGCTAGTAAAACTAACATAAAAAAAAAAGCTAATAGTTTATCATTTTTTTCCTTTATACCCTTACTTTTTCTATAAAATGACATTTTATAATAATAATATAATTATTAAATTATATATAATATAATTATTAAAATATTTAATAATAATAATAATAATAATAAAATGTTAGAAGAAAAAAGTAGACGTATTTATTATATTAAGATGAGATATTAATATAATTTTTATAATATATAATGTGTATATATATTATATAATTAATTTATATTATGTATTTAAACATATATATCATTTTATATCATTTTATATTTTTCAGCTATTTTTTTAATAATTTTATCAAATATTTTTAATTAAATCAGCTATATTATTAGTTATTAAATTTTCTACTATTACTCTATTATCGGCATAATGATAAATTATTAACTAATTTTACCAAATATGCCGCTATCCTAAGTAAAGCACGTGGTTATGCCGTTCAAAATTTTAGAAGGCTGCGTTTTGTCCTTTCACAGAAACCCTTGTGTCCCTATAATATCTACCCAGGTTATTTTTAGCCGCCCTCCCTACATGCTATTATGACACAGATTTTTTTCTTTTCCCCAATAATTTTCATCGTTCTTCTCCCACAGACAGACAGACTTTCAATTAGAGGTCAAGATTTATCATTAGAAAATTCATTGCAGTATTTCCTTCCATAATATTCTCACACTAAGTCACTCATCCTTTCCTTCTTGATTTTACAAATAACACTGAGGTTTTGGGGTTCCATGGATGAGGG
Organism: Balakata baccata; assembly: GCA_949630135.1. Classification (NCBI taxonomy): domain Eukaryota; kingdom Viridiplantae; phylum Streptophyta; class Magnoliopsida; order Malpighiales; family Euphorbiaceae; genus Balakata; species Balakata baccata. Next base: position 21,748 of record CATIWF010003591.1, on the reverse strand, counting down.
CTTTTAATCTTTTGAACACAGACAGTAAATTTAATCCGTGGTCTTGCTTTTCATGTTAGGCAACGATACTATTGGTAGAGATGATCACTAGACCATGGGTGAACAATATGACAATATTTTAGGTTTCAAAACAGATATTTATATATAATCCTATTTATTCGCTTCTTAATTATGTGTCAACCTGTGTAATTTTTTTCTGAAAATTTTGCTTTTTCCATAACAATGTATAATTAAAATTTGAAGAATTAAATGAATTAAATTATGACTGGAAATAAATTAAGGAACAATGGTATAAGAAAAAAAATTTGAAGAATAGTGATGAAATAAATGATGGAGTTATTTTGGCAGGATTAATTGGATCTATGGTGACTAAACTTGAGACTGACATTATTTAAAATTACTGGAAATAATTTTAATCTGTCTATATATTGTTGGATTATTAGACTTATTATTAGAATAATTTTTATATAAAATTTTGGATTAATGACATTGAAAATTTAGACTGAAGTTGATGAAAACTAAGAGAAAATCGAGATTGGAATAAAAAATGACCAAAATAGAAATTTGGAGGATTAGAAGGTTATATATATGGCAGCCACATAGCATGCCCTGTGCTGCTGGTTTTAAATAAAAAAAAAGTGGCTGTCCATATATATATATATATATATATATATATTGGAATTTCTTGGTGTCTTAAATTGAGATAGTTATAATTTATGGGTACGAATTGGTACAAAAAGTATGAGCATGACAATTTGGTGAAAATAAAGGCATGAAAATTTATAGGAGATAATAACATAAGCTATGGTATAAATGCTAATATTTGACAATTGGTTAGATGCATGAAATTTTATTGTCACAATAATACATGTAAATACTCGAACATGTGACTGTTATGGAAAATGAGAAAATATTATATGGTGTGTAAATTATGCATAAATGGATAAATGACACGATATGACATGCATGAATGAATGACATGAGTTACATATTTCTAGAAGTTATTATATGATGATAATATATAGGTTATGACTTGAAAGTTATGTGTTTTACATGCGGAAAGTTTGGAAAATGACATGAATTGGATAACCCAATTAAGAATTTATATGTCCATTTCTCTATACGATCACCAGCTTAGAATATATGATATGTCATTGAAGGGTTAAAAGTATCGTAGATCTTTCGATTATTCAGTTATATTAATATTTGAGGTCATGGTGGCTTAGGCTTAGAAAAAGGGTGCACCTGACCTTTTTGCTAACATTTTTTAATTTTCACAATCAAGGTGGCCTATACCGAAAGAGGTGCCATTGACTACAACTAAAATCGGATAATTAGTGAGTAGGGGGCTTAGACCCTAGAGAGGGCAGTCCTACTTCACAATCCGTATCCAAATAGCATGTGTTTAAAGTCTTGGGCTATTAAATGAAATAAATGAAAGCTAAAATCAATTAACCAAAAAATAGATTAAGGAAACATAATACATGTTATTGGATAAATGGATTACATGGATATGAATTATGAAAGGGGTGGTTCAAAGCTATGGGTGCACACATTCATATTGAGTTGCCCTTGCATGCTTTGAATGTCAAGGTGGAGATGTAGCATCATATTCTTCAATGTGGTGAAGGATTGCATTTGAAAGTCATAAAGACTTTGCAATGTGAGTTGTTGAGGTTGAGGAGGTGGTGGTGGTGGAGTTGGCATCTCTTGTGCACTTGGGCCTTCTCCTCCTATGGAAAGTCTTGCCCTTTTCCTTGTGGCTTCTTGAGTGGCCTTTTGGGCACCATGTTCCCCAAAGGTGTAGAATAAAGAATCAATATCTTTGAAAGGTCACCCAATTGCCTTGCAATTCAAGAGATATTGGATGTCCAAGAAGCTTTCATATTGAGAGCGGGAAGAAGAGAGAAGTGCACAATTTTCTTGCATCATAAGTTTGAGATGTCTTACAAGAAAGGTAATTTGGGTATGGAGTGAAATGGTGCCCTTGGTGGTGGAGGCCATGGACTGGAACTTGTCTAGGAGAAGCTGTGCCATGTCCGTAGGCCTATTATGTACCATGGCATAGATGTAGAGAAGGTCCTCATAGGCGACTTTCTCATTGCTTTCACTCCTTGCGTTGATGGTGAAGATGATGATGCGATGTAGGATGAAGTGAGAAATAGTCTTGATATGCTTGGCATTCGATCTTTTGTCAAGCCTTGTCTCAAGTGAAATTTCTTTCCATACATCAAGAGGAGAAAGATGCATGGCTTGAGTGTTGATGAGGCCCTCCTTTTGGAATCCAAAGGCATCTGCAAGTTGATGCTTGGTCATCTCTTGTGGTTGGCTAAAGAGATGAAATTGAAACCCATAATAGTCAAAAGGGTGTTTGGCATCTTTGATGACTTGTAGCGTGGAGAGAAACTCAATGGGGGCATGACAAATGTAGTCCACCCTATTTTGTCAAGAGTGTCCATTATTTCATCCTTGACACCCAATCTATCAAGATCTTTAACATTGAGAGATCTATTGGAGATGAACTTCTTGGATTGAATGTTGGCATATCTTTTCTTTTCCTGCTTGGAGAAGGCATTGAAAATGTCTTGAAAGGAGGACACTTGGGTGGAAGATGCCACCCTTTTGCCTTTAGAGGCTCTTGACTTGGAAGTGCCAACCTTTGGTGACATTTGAGAGAAAGTGAGTATGAGAGAGTAAGGAAATTTGGTTGAGAAATTTGAAGAGAGAAGAGTTTTGATGCAATTCTGAAGAGAAGAAGGAGAATAGTGGGGTATTTATAGGGGTTGAAGGGGTATGTTACCGTTTGAGGGAATTAAATGGCAGTTATTTTGGATTGGTGACAGTTACAAAAAGTCTGCCAACGTGTAAGTCCCGATCGGGACATAGGGTTTCTCTACCGGGAAACCTCTAACGGTCGGAAAAAATTTTAATTTTTGTCCGAGTCCCGACAGGGACAGAGAGATTTCCGAGTGTGTCAGTCTAAAACGGTGCAACGGTAAAATAATTTTAATTGTCTTGATCGGGAAATGGTGATTCCCGATCGGGAGATGACAAATTTAAATGGTCAATTTTATGACCAAGAATTCGCGAGCGGGAGGCCTAATATCCCGAGCGGGACAGACTACACGATCGGGAAAACTGTTTCCCGATCAGGAGATAGGGGATTTATCTGAATTCTTATAAGAAAAGGCAATTTCCTATCCTTAAAGTTTAGAATTCACATAAGATATGTAAAGAATATACAAGTACAACAAATAGTATGTAAAAACAAGATTTAAAAGATACTTAAATCAAGGTGTTACCATTAAGCATACCAATCTATCTCTTTATAAAACAAAACCTTTCATCATTTAGAGGCTTGGTAAAAATATCTACAAGTTGGTTTTTAGTATCAATAAAATCTAACACAACATCACCGTTTTGAACATGATCCCTCAAGAAATGATGTTTAATGTCAATGTGCTTACTTTTAGAGTGTTGAATGGGATTTTTAGAGAGGTTTATGGCACTTGTGTTACCACACTTAATTGGAATGTGGTCAATGTCATGACCATAATCCTTTAGTTGTTGCTTCATCTATAGGACTTGTGTGCAGCAACAATGAGCAGCCGCATATTCGGCTTTGGCAGTGGACAAAGCTACCGAAACATGTTTCTTGCTATGCCAAGAAACTAAACACTCTCCAATAAAGTGACACGTTCCAGACGTGCTCTTTCTATCCAACAGACTGCTAGCATAGTCGGCATCTGAGAAGCCGATAATATGAAATGAAGAATTTCTAGGATACTATAGACCTAAGTGTATAGTGCCATGAAGATATTTTAAAATCCTTTTTATTGCGTGCAAGTGTGCTCAAATCCTCATTGGCTTCTTCTATACCCGCCATTCTTGATCCATAGTCTTTCATTGGAAGACTCCTCAAGATTTTGTTGTTTACATCTTCAAGGCTTGTATGTCTCCCATATTTCTTCATGTTGTTGATAATGAGGAGTAGGCGATTGGTCATGTCCGTGATGGTCTCATTTGGCTTTATCTTGAAAAGTTCATATTCATTCATTAGGAGTTGAATTTTCCTAGAACGAACTTGCTTTGTTCCTTCATGATAGTTTTCCAAGGTCCTCCACATATTATAGGCTGTTGAATAATGTTGAACTCTTCCACATTCTTCAAGAGATAGAGAGCTTGCTAGGATGGCCATGGCCTTCTTGTTTTTGCCATTTGCTCTTCTATCGAGTTCTACCCACTCATCTCATGGGAGAGGTTCATCCTCTCCTTTAGCATTCTTCTTTGTTGGAGGTGTCCATTCTTTGCGAACACTATCCCACACGTCATTGCCTTCACTATCCAAGTATGCCTCTATTCTAAACTTCTAATGGGTATAGTTGGACCCATCGAAATAGGGTTTGAGGCCTTGAAATCCTTCTTGTGCTAGTGTTGATCTTTTGCAAGAGCTGATTAAGCTTGACTTCGAGACCTTGCTCAGATACCAATTGTTCCCCAAACAATCACCAAGAAGGGTGGGGATGAATTGGTGGGAAATTTAAATTTCCACAATAAGATACTAAAAGAGAGAAGGGAGAATTGAGACACAAATTTTATAGAGGTGGGTGTTAACTAACCCTACTCCTCTCCTAAACTTATATTGGGTATTGACTAATCTAATAACTTAGATTACAATCTTTGGAGTTCAACTAGCTCACTCCCAACTAGGTGTTTTTTGCAAGTCTAACACTAAAACCAAATTTCCCTTATGTTTTGTGGCTCACACAACAACCAATTCCTTGTAATTTGGCTCACACTACCCAATTACAAGACAACCCCAAGTGTTTTCAAATTAACACCTAAACCCTTATACAAATGCAATCAATGAAGGAATTTGAGAAAATAAATTACAATAGCTTTGGCACTTGTTAAGTTATTGGTTCTTATTAATTGGCCTTTTGGTAAGGTATTTATACTGATTACCTACCAATTAGCCGTTACAAATGGTGCCATAACTCTTTCTAACATTCTCTTACAAGTGCATTAAATGCAATTTGCAGAGGTGTTCCGGTCGGGAACCATGATGTCCCGGTTGGAAAATGGCCAATTTTCATACGTGGCAGCTTCTGGTTGGTTGAAATCTCCAACGGCTAGTTTTTGTTCAAGTATCTCAGTCAGGACTCCGTGTGTCCCAGTCGGGACTTGCCCGATGATGCCACTACCAAGAACTTGGGTCATCTATGCTTTGTATACATCTTGGTCGGGACTACCCTTCTGGTTGGGACCTGAGTTAGTTTTGACTTTATGATGATGTGGCACATTATGGTGGTGTCTCCTTTTCGACGGTCATGTCTTTTTTAATGTCCCGGTCGGCACTAAACTTTCCCGGTCGGGACATCCCAAGTCCTTGTCTGCTTTTGCTACTAGAACTTTTGGTTCATCATCCTACAGAGTTTCCCGGTCTGGACACTTGGTTTGCTTGCTCTGCTCTAAAGTCCCGGTCGGGACATTGTGGTCCTGGTCTAGAAATCTTCTATCCCAGTCGGGACATGGCCTTTCCCGATCTGCTTTTGCTATTGGAACTTTGAGACATTTTGAGGCAATGCTTTCCCAGTCTGGACTTGTGTCCCGGTCGGGAGTTTCTTGTCCTAGTCGGGAGTTACACGTCTCTATGAAATTCTTGATTTGGTCAATGAGGAAACCTTAACCAAATGTGCTGAAACTTTGAACACTATCAAAACAACACTTAAAAAGAGTGTTAGTAATAATTAATTTGATTGTCAAGATCAAAATAGAGAGCAATCACCCTTTGGTTAACACTTTGATTATGGAAAAATTATTTAGACATATTGAGAATGTGTTTAAGCCTCTGAAGTATCCAGTGATTAATTAAAAATTGTTTTATTTTTCAAACAAACACCTAAATAGGTATGTTTTTAGGAACCTGGTGAGAGTGTTTTGTTGATTTTTTTATATATATGAATATTTCCTTTCCAGCACCTTGAAATAATTTTTATGTGATTAAAAATATGTTATTTTGATGTTAGATGCATGCAAAAATCAATTGTCTCAATTTTATATTTCCAAATTAATTCTAGATGGTAAATGGGTCATTGTAAGCGTCTTATGTGTAAGTTCGTTTGTCTTGATGATTTTGATTTTTGCCAAAATTATTTTGATGGACCTGAGCTGACCTAAGACACTTAGAATGATGATTTGTGGTTTGAAAATTTTGGAAATTTTTGGAAATTAATTTTGAATTAATTTAAGTTGAGCAAATGACATATCTAATATGACTAGAAAGTGGCATGTAAGTTAAAAGTAAATTATTTAATTTTTTACATAATAATAATATGATTTTAAGGTGAATTAATTATGAAAATATTTAATTTAATTTGATTAATTATTAAATTTCACATTAAAATGGCATGCTTGTAATCCAAAATTATCACTACCTATTTTATTTTAATTTTATGCATTAGAGAATGCATGCTAGGGTTGTATGGAATGACATGATGGTTGATTATATAGTTAGGCCCAATGTGATTGAGCATGCATGATTTATATTATTTGATAGTAAAAAGGATTTGCATGTTGGTACCTTTTTTTTCTTTCTCATGTATTTCTTTTCTCATCTCAGTCTCTTCAAATGTAAATTGAGGTTTTGTATTTTGAAACATGTAATTAGATTACATAGGATTATGATAGAATGGAAATGCAAAGAAGCAAGAAGTAAAGGAAATGGTGCCATAAGCAAGAAGACTTAGAAATAGGAATTTGATTTTTATTTTTGGGTTGTAATTCATGCATATACCTAGGTAAGACCTAGTCAATCTCTTTATGGCTCAAGAGATTGATTTTAGTATATCCATAATAATGTCAGATAGTTAATGTAACTTTCTTTATATCTCCATGTGATGAATGTATGATATATAAAAGCATGTAATAATAACATGATGAGACTAAATTAACAAAATCTCTCGCTAAATAAAAAATTATATCTTACACCTTCCATTAATGTGGGGAGACCCAGAGTTCTTCTATAGTTAGAGTTGTTGAATTACCTCAAGCTTACTTTATAAGAATATGTTTGAACCATTGAAATTACATTTCATAATTAAGGGGTTGGACTTAACCAATACCATTGATTTGTTGGATTTGTGCCAAGGTTAATGAGTGTCGGAGGTGAAGTTGGGTAAGTGTACATGAGACGTGCATATATCAAGAGTTGATAGCCCAATGTGTGTGCAGACATTAAGTAGTTGATACCACAAGATTTGATAGTTGTATGGAAATGCAATTGGTATGGATCAGATACCTACCAACTAAACTAAGGATGGTTTGTTGAGTTGCCTCAAGGTCATTCTTAGTAAATTGGATATTGACCCATTAAGTGGACTTACATATATGTTCTCCTAGATCTATAGTGAGAGTCATGGGTTCTTGATAAAGAAGTGGAAGCTATAATGCAGTTTATTAAATACTTAATATCATGCATTCATTCTTGTACACACTTTGGGCCTAAAGATTCCTTGACTAGCATAAAACTGAGAATAGTTCTCAAATCTAAAGAGTTGCCAAAGTCTCGAAATAACTATTTTCCTTCCCGTAATGCTTGAGATGCAAGTGTTATGAACAATTTGCAAACATTAAGTACTTTAATAACAATGGATTGGTCGTAAGTTGTTCAAACTTCAAAAGCAGCATGGAATGGATGCAAAACCATTATGTATCATCTTAGAGAGATGACTAATGAGCAAGCTCATGCTAAATGATTTGAGATATCTAAATTGCTCTACCACTTTAAGACGATAGAATGAAGATCTAAAATGTAACATGCATTATAGATAAAAGGAAAGGTTGGAGAGATATCTTAAAATGTACTTCCATTATAGTAGGAGTTGAAAAATGGAAATGGAATAACAAAGCTTATTTTGAGTTTTTCAAGAAGCAGAAGTGAAGGCATATAGATGCACCTCTACTTCAAGTAAATTTGATGAAGAGAATAATATTGTTTCTTATAATAACACATGGGTACTAGATACTACATGTAGGTCTCACATATACTAGATATGCAAGACCAAAGAAATAATAAAGCTTAAGAAAGGAGAGTCAAAACTGTGAACATTGGCTATATTGCAATAGTTGCTGTAATAGCTATAGAGGCTTAAGTTTCAACACTCTATAGTAAGCATGTTTAAAGGTTTAAACAATTGCAATTTTGTTTTAGTTTATGTAGAAAGAATATAATTTTGTTTAATAGTTAAAAAAAAGTTCTTCATTTGACTATTAAGAACAATTATTGCTATGTGTGGTCAAATAATATTCCTTATGGATCAAAAACATTATGCAATAGAGTTTATGATTTTAAAATACTTGATTCTATCCTTAATACTAAATTTAAAGGGTTGATGACCTAAAACCATAAATTATGGCATTGTCAACTTGGGCATATAAAAGAGAATTACATGAGAGTTATTGTAACTTGGGGTCATTTGATTGTAAATCATGTGACACATGTGAATCTCATTTGCTAAGCAAGTTAACAAAATCACTTTTTAGCAAAAAATGATGAACATGCAAAAGGACTGATGGACCTTGTACGTATAGATATATGTGGACCAATGTTCATGCATGCTGTAAATGGTTTTGTCTACTTCATTACCTTAATTATGATAGCTCATAATTCAAGCATTTGTATATGGTGAGATGTAAATTTGAAACCTTTGAAATGTTTAATTATTTAAAAATTGAAGTAGAGGAACAATTCAGCAAAAGTATTAAGATACTTAGATTAGATCAAAGTGAAATAATAGTTAAGCTAAATATTTGAATGTCATATAAAAGATAATGAAATTTTATATGAATGAACCATATTTTATATGCCATAGCATAATGATGTAGCTAAAAGAAGTAGTCAAACCTTGTTAGACATCGTAATGTACAAAATAAGCTTTGTAAAATTCCTTAAAGTTCCTTTTATGGTCACGCACATGAGATTATACTTATGTGATAGACATAATACCTTATTAGTCAGTTGATGTTGTTCCACATAAGATATGAAATAACATAAAACCTATTCTTGTATGAATGAAAGTTTAAGATTATCCTGCTTAAAAGAAGTAGATAATGTTGGATTATCTAAAAGCTCAATCTAACTCAATGTCTGTATGTGGGATAACCAATGAGAATCATTTGGTTATCAATTTTACCACTGTTCAAAGCAAAAGGTGTTTGTTTCAAATACTGCTATCTTCTAAGAAAAGAGTTTATTCTACAATATGATAGCAGGAGTAAGAATTAACATGATAAAGTTCAAATATATACTTAAGTAGACACAAATCAACTGGTAATGCCAAAATATGTTATTCATATAGATGAAGTAATAGTAAGACCTTATGAAACATATGAGCTTCATAAGTAAGTAGGATACGAGTTGTTCCCAAGAGATATGGATCTACTATAAGTAAATAAAAGGTCATGTTGCTCATAAAGGTTCACGAGCCTACTACTTATGAAGAGACTCTGAACAGTTTAGAATATGAGTAATGGCCATAAGCCATAAGTTGATGTGAATTCCATAACTATAAACCAAGTATGGACGACAAAACCTTATTAGGTGCAAGCGAGCGTTCAAGAAGAAGATCGATGTAAAAGGTAATGCAGTTCCCTATAAAGCTAAAGTTGGTAGTTAAAAAACATCGTTAAAGACAAAGGATGGCTTTGATGATACTTTTTACTCCATATACTATGCTTAAATCTATCATGTTACTCCTAGTCATTGCTGCTCATTGTGATGAGATTTTGTAAATGGATATGAAGACATGTTTCATTTTGGAAAATTGATTTAAGACGTGTACATAACACAACCTAAGAGATTCATTGCTAATGATGATGAAAGAAGATATAAATTGGAAAATCCATTAATAGATTAGTGCAAACATCCAGGAGTTGAAACATCTAAATTGATTACATAATCAAAGAGATTGTTTTATCACAATATGTGGACGATTCATGTATTTTTATGAAGATTAGTGGGAGTGCCATTTTGTTCCTAGTTAAGTATGTGCAAGACATACTATTAGTAGGAAATGATCTCTCATTTCTAAGTTAGTCAATTTGTTACTCTAAAATAATTCTCCAAAAAGGATTTTAAAAGTAACCTGCAAAATAGGGATTAAGATCTATAGTGATAGATCTAAGAGGTTGCTTATTCTTTCTTAGTCTACATAGCTAAGATGCTAAAGTGGTTAGCATGAAGTAGTTTATGAGAGGATCTGTTCCTATGATCAATAGGATTACCCTCTCTAAGTCTTTATATCCAAAGACAAAAAGACTAGCATGGATAAGATTCCATAAGCCTAGGCTATTAGATTCATCATGTGCTATATTGTGTACTAGGCCCAATGGATATCATGCTATGAGCGTCATTAGTGGATAACAATATGATCCCGTCAAAGGTTTTATGGGTGACTGCCAAGAACATCCTTAAATACTTGAGAAGAATTGGGGATGTATTCTTGGTTTAAGGAGATAGTAAGCTTAAGGTAAGCAGGATTAAGGATGCCAGCATCCAATTCGACAAGCATAACTTAAATCCTAATCATGCTATGTATTCACATTAAAATGGTTGTGCAGTTGATTGGAAGAGTTCCGAGTAGGTGATGGCTATGGATTATATAACTAAAAGTACTTAATAGCTTCTAAAACACCTTAGGAAGCGGTTTAGATAAGGAAATTCATCACAAAGTCAAAAGTGATTTCTATTATTGTAAATTCAATATGATTGGAACAATAATAGAGCCATTGCATGTGCAAATGAATCATGGTCTCATCAAAAGGTCCAAATATGTACTCAATCTTATCAATTGATTTGAGAAATCAATGGTAGATGTAATGTAATGAGAGAAAGAGTTCCAACTGATCAAAAATATCTGATCGAGTCACTAGACCAAAACCCCAAAAGAAATATGATAGTCATATCCTCGCCTGTGGTGTAATGTACAATGGCGATTTGTTTTAGTGCAAGTGGGAGATTGTTAGAGATGTGCCCAAAAGGCAATTGCCTCAAGCACTTAGTGTACACATTCATAAATGCATTCTTTCATTATATTAGTATTCATTTGTATATGAATTGATATAGATCTTAAACTGATTAATAAAAGTCCATGATATAAAACATAGCATGAAGGAAATCATGATGGGGTCATGATAATGAGATTCCTATCATGTGTAATTATGTTAGTATCTAAATTATTCCTAGTCATAGGATTAACAAGGCGGGACATTGTTGATCCGGATAGATTAGCACATGTTATATTCCTTGATTAGATCAAGCAGTAGATCTCATAAGCTATGAGCATGAGATTTTTAAATTAATATGTGGATGCTTGCTAAGAGTAGTCAAGTACATTGGATGACCTGCTATGAGATAATCATATGGATTATCTATTCAAATGTTAATGATAGTCTCATTATAGCAATGGTGTATGTGTCCTTATACTTGAGGTACTCAAGGATATCTTGGATATTGATTAAGTGCTTTGACTCCATTTCTTGTTGCCTCATAGAGGTCACTCATAGGGTGGTGATTAGGTGCAGCTTGAGGTATTCGAAGGTAATTGGGTAGCCAACAGAGGATTCACTACTCCTAATAAAGGGATAGTATACCCACGACCTCTTGTTGGAATCATTACTCGAGAATCTCTAGCTAGAGTGGAACTATCATGAAGATGATCTTCAGTGACATGTCTAATTGACTAATGAGTCTCAGTGAGAAGATCTAAAATCACTTGGACTAGGTGTGACGTAGTTAGTATAGCGGGAGCTGACAAATAGTCCATGCTTTGAACCGAGTCGGGTATAGAATGGTGAAAGGATGAGTTGCACATATTGTTGTCTATGGAAAGGTTCGTAGTCAAACCATTGACTTTCCTGTCAATTGGGGATCATGATGTGTTGCTAGATACCACTCATGATTTGTTTAAATTATTTGATAATTTAAGTGGCCAACATAACCGGGAACCTAATGGGTCACACGCTTTGGAGATGTAAAGAATGAGCAAAACTAGTTGACGATGAGATCCAAAATATGAGAAAATTATTTTAAGTCAGTTCGCGATAAGATCACGGAGAAAAATCGCTCGAGGGGTTGACGGGCCCGCTGGCTTGGCAGGCTTGCCCAGCGCGCAGCAGCACGCCAATCACCCTATATATTGGCCAAAATGGCCATGACACTATTCATGCCTCTTCAAATTCTTCTTCTCTCAGTTTGGATCTACTTTTTTGATTTTCTTTTGGATCTAAAAGAAACCAAAAGACAGAAAATAGATAAGAAAAATTTTTTTGGAAAAAAAATTTTTTTAGAGACAACAAGAAAATTAAAGAGTTAAATTTTCTTCTCATATGAATGTACTTCATTGTTAGCACTTTGAGGTATATTCAAGCTATCTCCCTAGTAATTTCATCCTCTCATCTTCGCATGGACATTGTTAGAGATAATTCAAGATTAGATTGTTGTGATTTGCTACAACCTAACAAGGTGGGAAGTTGAAGAAAAATCAAGAAATTATAAAGGTATAAATTCTGAATTTTTTTTTTGTTAAATTAATTTTAATTGGCACATGTATAATCATTTGATTCGGGTTTTGACAAAAAAAATTTTCCGCTGCATTATATGTATGTGATACATGCTCAAAACCCTACATGGCTTTCATCCATTTATTAGATTCTGAACTCTTCAGAACTTCTTCATAGTTAGTAGGCTTATCATTCTCTATGAGCAAGATATCATTCTAATCGCTTATGAGAAATCCATATCACTCATAAGCAGAATTTATCCTAGTAAATCTACGAAGATATTATGTATTAGAAGGTGTAGCTGTTATTTCATCTCTATGGACAACATGCTCAGGTTCAGGCAGTTGATCTGAGTCTGCTAAAGCATTTTGAATTTTTTCAAGTTCAACCTTGCTCCCATTATCTCCTTTAAAAATAAACTTTTTCTCTAAGAAGGTAACGTGTTTTGAAATAAATACCTTTTGTTCCAAAGGATTATAGAATTGATATCCAATCATTTCTTGAAGATATCCTACAAACAGAGATCAGTCAGATTGAGTTTCAAACTTATATGACATTGTTCACTTCACATAAGCTGGACAACCCCACACTTTCATATAAGAACGTATAGGTTTCTTGCCTTTCCATATCTTATATGGAGTAGTATCAAATATCTCGGAAGGGACTCCATTTAATATATAAATGGCAGTCATTAGTGCATAACCCCAAAAGGACTTAGGGAGTTCTGCTAAGCTCATCATCAGTCTCTTAAATTCTAATGAGGTTTGGTTTCTCCTTTTAGCCATACCATTGTGTTGTGGTGTGAAGGGTGGAGTCCATTAGGATAAAATTCTATTATCCCTAAGATAAACCTAAAAATTTTGGCTCAAGTATTCACCACCTCTATCAGATCTAAGTGATGTAATACTTTTGCCAAGCTATTTCTCTACTTAATGTTTGAACTCCTTGAACTTTTCAAATGCACCAGACTTATATATCATAAGATACACATGCCTAAATCATGAATAATCATCAATAAAGGTAGTGAAGTAGGGGTAACCACCCCAGGTGTGTATAGACTTTGGGCCACATACATTTGAATGTATTAAGTCCAATATCTCAATGGCACATTCATCCTTTCCACTAAAAGGTGATTTTGTCATTTTTCCTAATAAGCAAGATTTACATGTGTCAAATAATTTATAATCAAATGATCATAAACTACCATCTCTATATAACCTAATCATACGCCTCTCACTTATATGGCCAAGATGACAATGCCATAAATAAGATGGTTTTGGTTTACCCATTTTAATTCTTTTTATTATTATTATTATTATTATTATTATTATTATTATTATTATAGATAAAACCAGACATGTTAAGGATATAAATTCTGTAACACCCACCATATAATTAGAATTTCCTCTAATTATACGGAAGGTTATTACCATGCATGACTTTCAAAATCATGAAAATTTAAACATGTTAATGCATCATGGCCATGATGTCTTGATAAAAAGAAATATCCATAATTTTATCAAAAATGAAATATAATGGCCTTTACAAGCCAAAGCTTTACAAAAAGAATTTTACCAAAAATACACGAAGAGTTACAAATTTACATGTCTTTAATGCCCAAGGCATGTACAAACATAACTACGCCCATCCTGGGTTACAAAAATCAAAAGAAAGGAAATGAACATATCACCAACCACTAAGTTTGTCCTTTTTCTCTTCGGCGGCTTGTCCTCTTTGTCAACTCTTCAAGCTGTCTATAATATGCATGTGAGACAAAAACACCCACACCTACATACTATCCACATGTGTATATAGTTATATAACCACCAAACTTACCGTATATTTTGCCTTTAATACCATAAAACATTCCTCAATAATATGCCATCATAACAAATAAATCACAACATTTTATAACATATAGCATAACCATAATCACAAATTTCAAACACTTTTCCAGGCTCTTCCGAGCTTCCCTAGTTGAGGTACCGGCCTCAAGCCACCTCAACCAGTAAGACTAAGAGTGCCAAATACTGGCCTCAAGCCACTTGGGAGCCACTATAAGCTCCTAAGTAATACTTTATTATTTCTCTTTTCTCTCTTTTTCCTTCTTTTTTTTTTTATCTTTTACTCTATCTTTCCTTTTTTTTTTCTAGATAGTTTTATTAATAGAAATTTAAAATAGGGAATGAGATAAGAAATATTATTGGAATGTACACAATTTTTAAGACAAACCAAAATAGTGAGTGAATTTTTTTATAATATAATAAAAAGTGAAATATGGAGTATTGTTAAAGATGCTCTAATATAATAGGAAGTGAAATATGAAGTGTTATTGGAGATGTTCTTAATCAATTAAACTTTAATTTAAGTTAATTTATTTAAATTAATTAAATGAATTCGAATGTAAATAAATTTAATCAAATTAACCAATCCTAATTAATTAATTGAAATTTAATTAATTTAAGCTCAATTTAGGTGATTTTAATCAATTATATAAAAAATTGAATCATAACTTAATCAACTATTTATTATTATTATTAGGAGTTTTGTGAAAAAAAATATAAAATTAAAACATAAGTTTAATAATAAAATCTTAAATTATCAAATTCAAACTACGTCGTATCATTTATCTCATCATCAAGAAATAAAGGGTGGGATTCCGAAAATCTGATCAAGTCCTAAGCCCCTTTTTTCCTCCAATCCCTTCTTTTTTTTTCCTAACCCTCTCTATCTCTCAAACTAGTAGAATCCATCAATGGCGATACTTGCTCTTTGCTAATGGTGACTTGTGGGAGATTTAGCCAATCACCTCTTCCCTCAGCAAACTACAAGAACTCTCATCTTGTGGTGGTGGTAGATTGAGACGACCTAAAATTGACAAGATTTTCAGAGACAGAGAAGAGTAGAGGTCAACTAACTCATTTTTTGCTTTCCTTATCTCAGGTTGCTCTGTCTCAACCCGCGAGGAAGGTGGAGATCCTATCATTGATCTATATACTTTTGTTATGTTTTTGTTGAATATTTTGCCCCTCTATTTTGATTTTTCTACTTGCATTTTACATAAAACGTAAATATACTTTTCGCTTTTTGTTGATTAGATTGGGCTGCCTTTTATTTCTCCAAGTGCCTCAAATTCATTGTTCATCTTTCTTCTGTCATGTGACTATAGCTTTTATCAAATAGTTGCAACTGAAAGAGGCGTCTTCCCTCTTCCTCCATTTATCTGGTAAAAGTTTTATTTTATTCATGTTAAAAGTTCGATTTAATTTATTCTTACTTAATCTTACTATCTTTTTCTTCAACTCCATAAGTTGTGCTGTTAAACTGAAAATTCATCTTTCATTTGCTTCTTTTCTTTTTTAGTTTTAAATAGTTATAGCTATAGACAATATGTTTTTATCAATTTCGAAACTATTTGATGAAAAGATTTCATGGTTCTATTGTTGATTAACCTATCCATTTTCTGTTAATTATCATATTTGCACACCAGATATTGCAAATTTGAAGGGTTTCCTATGTCTTGACTTGATTCCTGTTTGATTTTGAAGTGAACTTTTGAAGGATTAAATTGTGGGGTTTTTATTGCCTAATTGAGCTTGTTTTGATTCTTTATTGATCCTCAATTTTCAGACTTGCTTGCAAACACTAGTGTGATGTTTTTGCAAGCAAAGTAAAGCAGTTGCTCCCCTCTGAGCATTTAGGCATAAATGGATCACCATGGTCTGGCTGTAGGGAAATTGTGTTGCTTGCAAGTGGCTTCCAAATTGAGTGTGATTGGTATTAATTCTTGACTACTTTAATGTCTCTATGAGAATACACTTAATCATATAGGATTTAATATCATTAGGTCGTTATTATCTGAACAAGTGTTTGTTCTAGTATTTGAATACTTGAATTTTAATAATTGTAAGAAAGATATATTAAACTACACATATATCAACTTACTAATGATCATTGCCTTGTCTCATATATCACTTGTTTAAAAAAGAAAGTTTTTCAAGTTTGATTTATTTCATTATTATGTTCTTTGGATTAAATGCACAGGTTTCAATTAGCCTACTAGTTGCTTTAATTATCGAAATCCTTACTTAAGTCCTTATGATGAATTCCATGCAAATTTGATTCTATTGGTCTTGCTATAAATATGATAAGTACATTGTTTCATTTTTTTTTTTTTGTGAATTTATAACATGTCTTTCAAGTTTATGCTTTCATAGCCTTGTCATATGTGTAGTTCTTTTGTCTTTTTTTATGTAGTAGCATTTGGAGAGTCTGTAATGCATTTTTAATTCCGATAGGCCTATTGTTTTTCCAGAGTATGTAAATCTTATATACCATAAAACACTTATTCTTTTTCATATATTTTTGCGCCTTTGTATTCAGGGGATACTTATACTTTCAATGGAAAAATGGTTTTACTTTTTATCTTGTCCTACTATTCACATGTTGATATGTTGTGTAGAATTTATCACTGGAAGATGAAGCCATCAACAGAACTAAAAACATAGTATAAGACAGTACCATCTTTCTTCGGTTGATGTTTTGAATTGACTATGAGCAACCATGAAAATTTTGATAATGCTCCACTTTCAGTGTATCTTTTGAACGTGGTAGTTATAAATCTTCGATATAATGAATAACTAACAGTAGTACTAGTATTCTTGTCATTTAGGATTAGCTAATTTGATTGAGATAGCAAAATATTTCACGATAATCTAATTGAATTTGTGAGTTTATCTTTGTTTTAGGTGTGGAGTTTTGAGGTTTGGGTTGTTACGCAATAAGATGATCCATAAGAATGTTGCATATGACTATCGTTGTCAAAGCAAATGCAAAGAACCTACAGCTTGGTCACTAAATTTGATTTGAAATTAGTCAAATTTTGGAAAAAGATTATAGTCATGGACTTCAAAGCTTAGGACATTCTATCTATCTTTTTTAGTAGTTTTCTGTATATTTTATTGTGCATATAATGTTATTTAACTTTGCATTTGTAATAATAAATTAAATCGGTTTAACAATTTTTTGAAATTCCAAGAAGTATTATGTTTAATATGCAATATTAATTTTTAGTTTGAACTTTGTTCAAATTAATTTATTTTATAATCATAATTCAAATTCTAAAATAATTGAATTTTTAGAATTAAATAATGAATTCAAAAAATTTACCTACAGATTATTAATGGATTAAAAAATTGGTAGTTAAATTACTAACGAAGTATCAACGAATTAACAATGGATTGAAAGTTTATAGATAAACTACCAATGAATTACCAACAAATTCAAAATTTGTTATCAACAGATTAGGTTAGTAACAGATCGTTATCCATTGGTAATTTACCAATGGAATGCATCCATTAGTAATTACTAGTAGATTACCAATGACATTTAAACAAAAAATAAATTATATTTACCAACGAATTCAAGTTACCAGCAAAAACTCTATTGGTAATACGTTGGTAAATTACCAACAGACACCATTTTCACTATTGGTATTTCATTGGTAATATGTTGGTAAACTTACCAACAAAATCTTTTTTTTTTTGTTGGTAAATTTACCGATAAGCATTTTATCAACGGACTCTTACTATTGGTAATCAGTTGGTAAATTGATTTACCAACAAATTTTTCAGTTTCCCAATGAAAAATTTTTCAGTTTCCTAATGAAAAAATTTTGTTGGTAAATTGCATTTGTTTTGTAGTGATTCTTCATTAATTGATTTAAAATCTAATTAATTCATAATGCAAATGAACGTCAATAAAATGAAAATGTCTTTTATTCATATGAAATGAGTTTGTACAATAAGTGCTAAAGGTGATTGTTTTTAAAGTACATATTTAACTCATCAACGGTAGGATGAAGTATAGAAGACACACAAGCCTTGAAGATGTAGACAGCAAAATCTTGAGGAGTCTTCCTATGAGAGATTATGGTTCAAGGGTGGCAGATATTAAAGAAGCCAATGAGGATGTAAGCACCATTTATAAAGATGTGCTCATTAGTAAGCTTCTTACTCATTAGATGACTCTTGCTAGGGATAAGGAGTTTGAAGTGGAAAAGGTGAAGAAGAAGCCTTTTGCACTCAGGGTAAACACCTCTTCCTCTAAGACTCAAGACTTAGACCTTATTAGTGATGATGAAGTAAGTGAAAAAGAGGATGAGAAGATAGCCATACTATCTAGAAAGATGAAGAAGATGATAGTCAACAAGTATAAGACTATCAAGAACTACAAGGACGAGATGAAGTGCTATAAATGTGTGAGGAAGGGGCATAGCAAATCTGAATGTCCTAGGCTCAAGAAGTATAAGGGCAAATCTCACAAGGATGGTGGAGAGAAAGACCAAAAGCTACATGGGATGATCCTATATCAAGTAATGATAAGGGGAGCCAAGAAGATGTGGCAAACTCATGCTTTATGGCTTTGGAGGACAACTCCAATGAGGTAACTTCCACTTCTCATTCTCTTTCCTTAAATTCTTGTGATGATGATAATGTTGATGGTGATCTCATTGAGGTCTTGAGCTTAGGAGTGGAAATATATAAAAAGAAAACGAATTTTCATAAGAAAAATAGCTCTTAACTTAAGGATGATTTATCAAACCTTCAAAATATTGTGGAAGAGCTAAAAACCTCTAATTCTTCCCTTAAGAAGTCATTGGATGAGATTTCTTCTAGACCCTTAACCAAAACTTTTCTTAAAGAAAATAATGCTTTGAAAAACGAGGTTGAGGAGTTGAGACTTTCTATTTCTAAATTTCACAAAGGGAAGGAGAATTTGGATACATTCATTGTATCATAAAGACCTTTTTGAGTGAGATATGACTTAGGTTTCAATGTGGCATCATCATCATCATCCCTACCTAGCATTATATTTATGAAAGCTTTTATACCACAAACCTCTTCTCTTGAGGTAGTTGCCTTTAAGGCTAAGAACAATTCAGACACAAAAGCCATAATTCAAAGGACAAGTAGTAAAGGCTCACTTGGTTCAAGAGGGAACCTCAAAAGGCCAACCATGCCTTCTTGTAAAAAAGGTATGCACCTAGGAAATCACCCACTAAACATAATTGTGTTTGTTGTTGCACTCCTTCTTATGCTTCAAACAAGAATGTTGTGAGGCCTAAACCCCAAGTGAATTGGTAAGAGTCTTTCAAGACTAAATAATACCACTACTGCATAGAGTTTGAGCATATCAACATTCATTATTTGATTAGAAAATCCTGTTGGGATTCTTCTAGGACTATCCCATAAGGACTCAAGTTTGTTTAGGTACCTAAAAACCAAACTTGAATTATTATTTTGTAGGTATGCCTTAAATCCACAAGGAAAACGTATGGCTTTGGTTAGTGGATGCTCAAGGCATATAGCCTAAAACATGAGCCTCTTCACACATATCAAACGTATGGATGGTGGTAAGGTTACCTTTGGAAATAATGCTAAGAGTAAGGTAATTAACATTGGTTCCATAGGACTTGATGACATTTCAATTATAGAAAATGTTATATTTGTTGATGGTTTGAAACACAATCTTTTGAGTAAGAGTCAATTATGTGATAAGGAAAACCATGTCACATTTAGCTTTAATGGATGTCTATTGACCTCTTTGAATGATAAAGAGATATTCAAAAGAGAAAGAGATGACAATACTTACATAATTAACTTACACAAGTTGACTAATGTTTCCTCTAGTTGTCTTATGTCTAATAGTGAGAAATCTTAGCTGTGGCATATAATGTCTAAGCATTAAATAGTGTACAAGCATTATTTCGAGGCCTTAGCAAGGATGATCTAGTGGATGGGCTCTCAAAGGTCAAATACATGAAAGACAAGACTTGTGAGTTATGCCAAATGAGGAAGCAACACAAATCATCTCTCAAGCTTAAGAACATTGTAAGTACCTTTAGATCTCTAAAACACTTACATCTTGATTTGTTTGGTCCTAGTAGAGTTGATAGCTTGGGTGGTATACACTATGCATTTGTCATTACTGATGACTACTCTAGGTTTACTTGGGTAATTTTATTAGCTCATAAAAGTGATGCTTTTGAAAATTTCCAAAGCACTTTGCCAATAGGATCCAAAATGAAAAGGGACATTTTATCTCTAAGATTAGAAGTGACCATGGCAAGGAGTTTAAAAATGAACTTTCTGAAAACTTTTGTTTAGAAGATGGTATTTCATATGATTTTTCCACTCTTAGAACTCAATAAAATGGGGTAGTTGAAAGAAAAAATCAAAAATTGGTATAAATGGCTAGAACAATGCTTAATGAGTATAGCTTACTAACCTACTTTTAAGCGGAAGCCACTAATACCGCTTGTTATATTTCAAACTATGTTTTTAAAAGACCTATTTTATACAAAACCTTTTATGAGCTATGGAATGAAAGAAAACCCAAAATTTCATACCATAGAGTATTTGGTTGCAAGTGTTTCATAATGAACACTAAGGACAACATTGGAAAATTTGCTTCAAAATCATATGAGGGCATATTTCATGGCTATTCTACCTTCAGCAAAGCTTATAAGATCTTCAATAAGAGAACATTAGTTGTAAAAGAGTCTATGCATGTCAATTTTTATGAAACTTGTAAGCTTGATCTTAAGAAAGGTAGTGCTTTGGATGATGTTGTAGATACCATAGAGAACCTCAATCTTGATCAAGAAGAAAGTTAAAAAGCATAAGCATGACATCTTAATTGTTCAAATTTATATTGATGGTATCATCTTTGGGTCTACTAATGAAACTTTTTAGCGAGAATTTGCTAAGTATATGACCAGAGAATTTGAGATAAGCATGATGGGAAAGCTCAAATTTTTTCTTAGTCTTCAAATCAAGCAAAGCAAGGAGGATGTAACACTTTATACCTATGGATATCACTTATACTTATATCATGTTGTCGTATATTGCATATAATGGAACATACTCCTGTTTATAATGAGGGATTTTTTTTTTGAATCATATAACATTATCACTTTGCAACATTTGACAGCTAAGCATTACATATACACACTATTACATATTTACTAATTTATACATATGCAGATAGACAACCCAAATTACAAATGTCATGTTCCTATACATATGTGCAATGCAAGGAGAGAGATTGGTGAGGCTCGGCCGGTGACCTGTGATCCATGTCCCCTATATGGTATGCACCTCCAAACCGAGCTAATTACTCTTCT
>CATIWF010003547.1:0-10405 GCA_949630135.1 Balakata baccata | reverse complement strand
TTTCCGTGTTCTCTAATAATTTCAGTCTCAAATTTAGTCATTATAGAGCCTATTAATTATGT
This sequence comes from Balakata baccata, assembly GCA_949630135.1. Taxonomy (NCBI): domain Eukaryota; kingdom Viridiplantae; phylum Streptophyta; class Magnoliopsida; order Malpighiales; family Euphorbiaceae; genus Balakata; species Balakata baccata. The sequence continues at coordinate 10,343 of CATIWF010003547.1, read as the reverse complement.
CAAAATAATATCACCATTTAGTCCATCACTATTATTCATTTTTCCTCCATTTATCAGTGTTCCTTAATTTATTTTCAGTATCTACAAAAATATTCAGTCCCAAAAATCACTCCAAAATATTAAACAAATTCTGCTATAATTTAATTCATTTAATCCTTTAAGTAATAATAATATTGTGTCATGAAAATAGCTAAATTTTCAGAATAAAATCACATAGCAAATATTTAATCACAGAGTCATTCACACATAATTAAAAGGCGAATAAATTTAATTATATGTACATTCCGTAATTTTGGAACTTTAAAATTCATCTCTAACTCTCACTTTTGGTCTGGAGATTGTCTCCACGAGCGGTATCTTTCCCTAGAACAAATATTGACAGCCATGAATTTAAAATAAATTTTCTATTCTATTAAAAGAAAAACCCTAATCTGTGCCCAAATAAAAATCCAATCAGTGAAACAAAAATTTACTTACTGTGTACTTGAAGGCAAGAAAACTGGAATCAAATAATAATGGTGTTAAGATTATTTCTGTGTAAAAGTGGGTCTATAAATTTGAGAAAGCAAAGTGGAGAGGTCGGCAGAGAGAGGTTTGAGTTTTCTCGTAGGGTTCTGTGCACAAATGGGACTATTTATAGAGAAAAGAAAAAAAACTTATGTGGTGTCGTTTAAGTCTAATATGCTGTCAAACTCAACCTACACACTCGTATTCCTTAGAACACTGCAAATTGGGCCCAAAATAGCAAAACAATCATATTGCACAAAGTTCAAAGCGTGCAACCCATCTCTGCAATATATATTCAATTCTTTTTGTTTTTTTTAACTTCTTTTTATAATATAAAATGATTATCTCATAATTTCTTTATTATAGTTTTAATTACTTTTATTCCTTTACTTATTTACTCATAAACTTTCTAATTATAACATTTTTGTCCCAATTAAATTCTTTTTATGATCTTAATATTTTTGAATCCAAATTAAATTTATTTCTGATCTCTTATATCTCTAAAACTAGTATAAACTTTTAAGCTCTAACTCGATGGCATTACATACATAATATAAGCATAGATAATTAAAAAAAAGAAAGAAAATAAAATAAAAAGGAGAAGTACATAAAACAATTAAAATCTGTGAATATCCAAAAATAAGAAAAAAAGGAAAAGTATAAATTTACAGGCTTTGAAGAACTTACAAAGAATAATTGGATATTCAAACAGACAAATTTAAAGTTAAATTTACCTAAAAATAAAAAATTAGAAATAATTGAAAGGTTATATAATCAAAAGAATTATAACAGAGCGAGCTCAGTAATTATGGCTGACATGGATTGGAGGAAAATGAGAGACGGTTTGGCTTATGTTTGAACAAATAAATTTTGAGGGGCTTAATTTGACTTATTTCATAGTTTAGGGATATAATTGGACCGATTGCATACTTTAGGAGTTAACTTGTTCTTTTGAATATACTTTAGGGGCAATTTTGTACCTTGGGCTTATAAATATTTATGACACGCATTGCAATATAATTGGTCCATGTGGCAATCGAATTCACTCAATAGCAGGAGTTAACGATGGGTAACGACTGCAAACCTGAGAGATTCAATTAGACCGATTTCATAATTTAGGGGTATAATTATACTAAGTCATACTTTATGAGCTAACTCATTCTTTTGGATATACTTTTACTGGCAAAATTGTACCTTTGGCCAAAAAATAACTAACCAATAATTATTTATATATTTTTATTATTTTTTAAATAATTAAAAATTGGTTGATGACTTTTGGACTTTAAAAAAAAAAAGAAATTAAGAAAGTGACTATCTCTTTGCTCTTGAAAATCAATTGGAAACATGTACTATTTGATATGAAGTCTAGTGTTGAATTTATGAATATGATAGGAATTAGTTATCTTGCTGAACAAATAGTGAAGACAATAAATGATATTTTATATCATTAGCTTATAAACTCATAATTTTAACTTTTATTCTACCAATAATAACTGTCATAATTGAGAGAGCATTTTTTACTATGAAATTTATAAAAAATAGGTTGCGCAACGAGATTGGAAATCAATGAACGATGTCTGATTGTTTGATCACATATATAAAAAAAAAAAAGATGTATTTAATGTTTTTTATAAAGAAGTTATCATGCATCGCCGTGAAAGCATAAAGAACGGTAAAGAATAATTATATTTTTTTAAGAATATTTATTAATATTATTTTTTATGAAGTATTTAACTATATTGTGTAATTTTTTTTTATAATTGCATTATATAATATAATTTCGGTTATAAATTTTAACAGGTTTAGTTTGGTTAGCATTTTATAAGTTCTAAGAGTTTTGGTTATTTATAAAATTCAGTTCAATTAATCAAATGCACATTCATAATAATATTTTATCCCCCTAAATTCTAAAACTTGGCTATGCTACTGTGTGCATGACAAATTATTTCATGCATCTGAATGCATGTGCTACATACTTTAGAAGTACTTAGAGTTTAATTTTTTTTTTAAATAAAAGATGGCTTATTTTTTAATATTTGGACATGTGCAAATAGATTTTTGGTCTATATAACTTCATATAGTCAGGTACATAATATAACAATTTTCAGTAAGAAGTGGCCGTCCGTGTATTTGAGCCTACAATATTCGTTATTTTGTTATATGAAACAGGCCCAGGCCTATTTATTTGTTAGGGTACTCACTCTATTTCCATTTTTCCCCTAAAAAAAGAAAAGAAAAAAAAAAATCAGCGTTCTTCTTTCTCTATAAACTATAAAATTGCATAATATTTGACGCCGGATATGACAAAATTTCTTATGAAATATATAAAAGACAAAAGATTTTAATAAATTTGCAGTGTTTAGTTTTAAAGATAAATGGAAAGCATTATTACATAAGTAGAAAACTTATTTAATAAGTGTTTTGGATGGTTATTGAATGTCAGAAAAATAAGTTTTACTGATTTTTATTTTTTATAAATTATTTTTAGAAAAAAATCTATTTATCTATTTTTTTTGAAAATGATTTCCAAAATATCAAAAATATTTAAAATAATTTTTTTTATAAAATAAAATTTTTTCAAATACAATGCTAAATATGAGTTTAATAAAAAAATTTAGGCTAAATAACCTGAAAAATCATCAACTTTTACGTTGTATTAAAAATAATATGTACTTTTAAATTTTTCAATTAAATGAATAAATTTTTAATATTTTATCAATTTATACATTCATTCAATTTGATAGAAAAAATTATGACTAAATTACAAAACAAAATTATGAACTCTGCACTTTTATCGTAGTTATGGCCAATTTTTAAAAAAATTTAGTTTAATTAACAAATCTTGCATCGGGTGAACCATACCTTACTCCGAGCCTATATGACGATGACATAAAAAAAATATTAAAAATATAAACGTGGAAAATATAGTAGAGCTTATGTGGAAAAAAATTATCAAATGAGTATATAAACAAAAATGGAGCAATTTGGTATATTAAATTACTCTTCTCACCTAAACTAAAATGATACTGTTTGACTAAAAAAGAGAAAAATAATGCTATAATGGATCTATTTTGAAAAAGTTACGATTTTAAGAAGGAGATTCATGAATCTATTTCAATAAACATGGTTTTCAAAATGCTACCGTTTTGATTTTATACCGATGTGTTAATTTTTTCTACATCAGTTTCATTGTGTTTTCCACATCATTATTTTTTTTTTTTCATATCATCACCATGTAGACTTAGAGTAGGGTACAGTCTATCCGAGACAAGATTTGTTACAAAATATAAAGTATATATAATTAAACTCAAATTTTTAAAGAATTGAATATAATTTTCATAAGGTGTAAAGTTCATAATTTTTTTTATAATTTAGCTACAAATTATTGATTTATCTAAACTTTCTTACAATTATATCTTTTTTTGCTGACTAAATAATTGATTTATCAATATTTTATTGATATTTTATTTTAATAGTTTAGACACGTCAGTAATTCTTTTTACTAAATTGAATGAAATATTTAAATTAATAAAATATCAAAAGTTCATTCATTTAATTAAAAAAAAAATAAAAGTACATATTATTTTTAATACAATTCTAAAATTTCAGATTTTTTTTTTTAATTTAACCAAAAATTTATAGGAATTTAGTTTCTATTTCTCCCTAATAAAAAATTGAAAAAGAAAACATCATTATAATAATTATTATAAAATTTAACAAAGTGTATATGGCAATATTCTACAGAAAAATCAAAGAAACTTCCTGTAAAAGTAGATAGCTGATGGCGTTTATAATACAAAAAATAAAATAAACTTGTGGCTAAAGTGCTTCCCAACAACAGATCCTCTGAAAATACTAAGGCCCACTAAAAGATAGGTGGTTTGTAGATGTTACCGTTTATGACTTGGCAATTTCTACGGCCATATTTGGAATTGAGATTATTGCGTTTTCGAAAAGTATTTTTTCGAGTTTAAAAATTATTTTAATAGAAGTAAATAAATAAATATTTTTTATAAAAATATATTTAAAAAAATGAGTTTATAATTTTTCTTTTAAAATCAGTTAATTAAATAAAAAAAATTTAAAATTTACGTTTAGGGTATTCAACCATAATTTCAAATATTCTCTGTTATCTTTGCCAAAAGGCACATATAATTTAAAATTGGAAACCTAGACTTATTTCCATTTTAAAATATTTACTTGAAAACAATGATGATTGCTAAATTAAATTAATTGATTTAAGCACCTCATTCCACTAATAATTTGGTAATTAACTCATATTTTTCGCTCTTTCTCTAATGATTAATGAGTAATTTACTAACATTAGAAAAAAAATTGCTAGTTATATAATTACATCAAAAAGTGACTATATTTGTACCCCAAAAAAAATGACTATTAACATTCATCGTTCTATTACACAGCGTTTGAGAAATCTTTTATTGGAGAAAAAAATAAAGAGAAAAAATAAATTTTTTTTTTTTTTGATGCTCGGATTGAAGTGAAATAACAAGAGGAATATCCTGGTTAAAAGTCGATAACCAATGATAAAAAAATATATATAATTTTATTAACAACAATGATATTTTCTTTCCAATTTTTCTTATTTTTTCTCCATTGGTGAGAAAATAAAGAATGGAAAATAAGAGTATTTTATCTCTCCTATTTATTTTTTGTTTCCAACAAAGTAAAGTAATATTCTCACTTATTTTTCCGTCGTCCAAAATTTCGTTCTATCCAAATGCTGCCCTAATTGATAAAGAAAGAAAGAACTTTAAAAATAATTTGATTTTTCTTTTTTTTTATAATGTTTTTTCTCTTTTCACTGATAACATAATTGTTATACAGTTTTTTTTAAAAAAATAATTGTATTTAATATCGCTCTTATTATTTTATATGTATATAATCAACCTCCAAATTATTCGATGGATACAATCCATCAATTAATGAATACGTTGATGTAAGACAAAGAAAATAGAAATTGATGAATTAAGTGACAAGTGTAGTATTGGATGAAGTGGCTACGTAGCAATAAATAATAAAAGAAAATTGAAGGGTAGAGATAATAGTTGATAGCTTCAAAATCAAATTGAGACAAATATATAGAAATGGTTGGAGAAATTATTTGCCGTCCAAAATTAAAACAGGCAGTGATTGAAAATTGAGATAGAGATTGACAGATAGAAGAAATTAACAAATAACAAATGTCATCTTATTATATTAGCAAATAACAGCGTAGCCTGTGGTCATGTGATAGGGTTGACTTTGCATTCATATACATCACATATAAAACAGAGAACAAGACCAGCATCTTACGTGTATAAAAACCAAAAAATATCAATTCACACTTAGTTGAGGTGGTTTTACATCTATAAAAATCAAAATTTTTTTAAATAAAATTTTGAATTTAAATTTTATATATAAAAAAAATTTTTACTAAAAAAAATTTTATTCTAATCAATAATTAATTCAAACTAAATTACTCATAATCCAAAAATTTCAGATATAATGAAAAAAAAAAAAAGAAGAGAAAAGTTGTCTTAATCCGAATTCCCAACCCATTTTCCTTGTTAGTCTCTCTACAAACACTTTGTTTGAACGAGTTTACTTCCTGTGTCTTTCCGTTTTCTTTTTTTTTATTATTATTATTATTTTATAAAATATAGTGTAATAGTCAATGCATGTGAGTATGTCCCACGCACAGATTTTGTGGATACGAGTAGGATGTTTAAGATGCTTACTCATGACAAATTTGTAAACCATGAATTGGACTAACAATCACGCTTTGCTAATAAAAAGTTATTATATAATTGATGAAATTATAAAAAAATAATAATCAAATTGTAATTATAGTTTAAAAATCATACATTACTAATAGTAGAATATTTTAATGAATTAAAAATACAATAATATATTAAAATTAAATAAAAAACTAAATTAATAAAATTATATTAAAAACCAAAAAATAATTTTCACTTTATAATCATAAATAAATAGACATATTTGCGAGGGCAAAATCCTAAGCGAAACTAAAAGCTATTTAGTTTGAATGAAAAAGTTAATGAAAAGACCTAATTGACATTTTAGAAATGTATTACAAGTTCAATCACCATTAAAAAAAAAAAAAATTATTAGATTTGTTGGAATTAGGCTTGGCAACGGGATGGAAATCCTCGTTTCCGTAGAGCTTTGCTTCGAATTGAATGAGAATTTTCTAACTCACTCTCTTATAGGAACTACAATAAAAGAAATTATTTCTTTGTTGAGTGGGGTAGGGCAAAGATTGAGATGATACTCTACATTCTATAAGAATTCTTATCTTTAATCTCATGAAGACTCGATAATTATAAATAATTTTTATCTTAGTAAGAAAATAATATATTATAAAATACAATATAATTCAGGGATGGCTCAATTGTGGAGGCAATGGGGCACTTGCCCCCACTTGCCACTAAAATATTTTCTAATATCATTTTTTATCCCTATAAAATTTTCTTTTATATATATGTATATATAATATTTTGTCCCCACTTAAATTAGTTAAAATTAATTTTATATATTTTATGTAGTAAGTTATTAAAATATGCAAAGAGATAGATTAATTTTTGGTATTTCTTATATTATTTTCTCTTTTTTACTTTTCTTTTTTATTGTAAATTTTTTTTTCTTCACTCTTTTTTTACTTTCATTCTTTCTACTGTCTATCAAATCTACAACTTATCAAATCTACAACTTTTATTTTTCTTTATTCTTTATTTGGTCATGGAAGAAAATAAGTGATGAGCCACTAAAAATTGGCAAAAAGATAAAATTTATTGTATAAAAAGTCTATCTCCTCTCATCAAGAGAAATAATATTTAGAATTTTTGTCTATCAAACTATATAGTTTACTTTGATAATTTGTCATTACCATTTTGATTGTTTTAATCTTAATGTCATATATTTGTAAATAATATTTCATGCTTATATTAGTTATTTATTTGTTTTTCTTTTTAGAATATCAATAATTAGTTTTTTAGAGAGATTTTTATTTCACTATTATATAACTTATCTTCTCAAAGTCATCTTTTGATATAAAATTTATAAGGTATATTTTTTTTAAGTTTGAAAGTCCTATATTGTTTACTTGTATAATTCATTACAAATAAATTTTCTATACATCAACTATCTTTATGTAATTTTTGAATTATTATCTAATAAATTAAGTTTGCTCCCATTGAAGAAAAATTATAGATCCATCACTGATCTAAGATACATAGATAGTGATTAGTGAACAAAAATATAATTTATTTGTAATGGCTCACTGATCTAAACTGAGTTGTAGAATCCACCCGAATTATCCTTTCAAAATAACTCATAATCACAATTTTTCCAACAATTCTCCACATGAATAAAATTGGGTGAAAAAATAAGACGAATAAAGCTTTAATACGTGATAGAATTTGACGATTAAAACCTGCACAGGATAGGTAGATGTTACCTTTTGAACATTCCCTTATAAAAGTATATTTAATTTATCCACTATCCAGCTGACATAATATCATTGAACTGTTCAGTTTTCTCGAGTAAATATAATACACTCAACACATGAATCTTTCTTGACAAAATTCAATTATCATTGTTATGTTCATTTTGGCCCTAAATATCTACCTAGTTCTGCAAGAGTTTTTGGAGAATTGAATTTTAATACCTTCTCCTTTGAAGTGGCCCCACTTCACTCCCACATAGGTGATACTTTACACAAATATATAATTAAAAGCATAGCTTAACCTCATTTCCAATATTCACTTGGTATATCCCCCATAATGATCTTTTCACGTCTTTACAATTAAGTTGTCTCATTGAACCTAGATCTTGGAATCTCCAATCAACTAGGTTTGAAGTGGCCCCACTTCACTCCCACATAGGTGATATTTTACACAAATATATAATTAAAAACATAGCTTAACCTCATTTCCAATATTCACTTGGTATATCCCCCATAATGATCTTTCCACGTCTTTACAATTAGGTTGTCTCATTGAACCTAGATCTTGGAATCTTCAATCAACTAGATTGGATTTTCCTTTGTTTCGACTTATTATACTCTTATGGGTTTAAGTCTCATTTCCCTTGATAATTTATCAACTTGCTCTCGATTTAACCCTTTGGTTAGCGGATCCGCAATGTTATCCTTTGATTTTACATAATCAACAGTGATATCCCCTGTTGAGAGCAGTTGCCTAATGGTATTGTGTCTACAATAAATATATTTAGACTTACTGTTATACACGTTATTCTGTGCCCTTCCAATTGCAGATTGACTATCACAATGTATGCATATTGGTGGCATGAGACTTTTCCATTTCAGAATATCTTCTAAGAAATGGCGTAGCCATTCAGCTTCTTCAGTACATTTGTCTAATGCAATAAACTCATATTCGATCGTGGATCTAGCTATAACAGTTTGTTTAGAAGATTTTCAAACCACAGCTACACCAGCTAGTGTAAATACATAACCATTAGTGGATTTTGAATCTTTTATATCAGAAATCCAATTAGCATCACTGTAACCTTCTAGTATAGCTAGATATTTGGTATAATGCAGTCCATAATTACAAGCATACCTTAAGTACCTAAGTACTCTTACAATGCCTTTCCAGTGATCTAGCCCTAGTTTACTCGTATATCGACTTAATTTACTCATTGCATAAGCAATATCTGGTTTTGTATAATTCATTAAGTACATAAAACTGTCAATCACATGGGCATTTTCTACTTGAGACACTTTCTCCTCTATTATTTGATAGATGGAGGCTTAAGTCCAATGAGGTTCTAGCAATATTGGTATCATCCTTATTGAATTTACCAAGTATTTTATCAACATAATGAGTTTGACTCAAAGTTAGCTCATCTGATCTTCTAGTAATTTTAATTCCTAGAATCACATCTGCTAGTCCTGTATCATTCATATTAAACTTTGAATTTAACATATCTTTGGTAGACTTGACAATCTTGTCATTACTACCAACAATGAGTATGTCATCAACATATAAACATAATATGATATAACCATCACTCGTATTTTTGACATAAATACATTTATCACACTTATTGATTTTGAAGCCACTAGATAGCATAACACTATCAAATTTCTCATGTCATTGCTTAGGCGCTTGCTTCAAACCATATGGTGATTTAACCAATCTATATACTTTCTTTTCTTGTCCTAGGACAATAAACCCTTCAGGTTGTATCATGTAGATCTCTTCATCTAAATCTCCATTTAGAAAAGTAGTTCTTACATCCATCTGATGTATTTCAAGATTGTGCAACGCAGCAATCGCTATAATCATTCTTATAGAATTGATCTTGGTTATAGAGGAATAAGTATCAAAATAATCTAGGTCTTCCTTTTGTCTGTAACTTTTAATCACAAGTCTAACTTTATACTTATCAATTGAACCATCTGTCTTTATTTTTCTTTTGAAAATCCACTTAGATCCTAATGGTTTACATCCTAGAGATAAATCCACTAATTCCCAAGTATGATTCTGCAAAATGGAATCAATTTCACTCTTAATAGCCTTTTTCCATAAAAGACATTCTGAAGAGTTTATAGCCTCATTATAAAATTGAGGTTCTACCTCTAGTAAGTAGGTCAGAAAATCTGGTCCAAAAGACTTTTCCGTCCTTGCTCTTTTAATATACCTGAGCTCTATCTCAATAGGCTCATCCTCTAAACCAAGCTCTTCATCATGAACTTGATCTTGACTATTTTCAATAATAGCCTCAAGAGGTCACTTGGATGAATTCGCCTCTTCCAAACTCTTACAAGGAAATATATGTTCAAAGAACGA
>CATIWF010003525.1:0-14980 GCA_949630135.1 Balakata baccata | reverse complement strand
TTCGCGTGGATATTGTTAGAGACAATCCAAGATTGGATTGTTGTGGTTTGCTACAACCCAACAAGGTGATAAGTTGAAGAAAAATTAAGAAATTATAAAGGTATAAATTCTGAATTTTCTTTGGTTAAATTAGTTTTAATTAGCATATGTATAATCCTTTGATTCGGGTTTTGAAAAATTTTATTTTCTGCTGCGTTATATGTATGTGATACATAATCAAAACCCTTCAAGTCAGTCAACACGTTTCAGCAGTTGGCGCATTCTTTCCTCCCTCTCCTGTCAAGTATTCTAGATTTTTGTTCGTGCAGTTTGGGCTAAAAAATTCAATTCCAAACTTATTCCTCAAGCATATAAAACACAATCAATAAAATATTCTCTAATATTCCCAAAGTATATAAATAGACACTTTCAGTCGTGGAAATTTGTTCTCTTTATATTGTTTTTTTTATTAACAATTCATAATCTAATTTAATAAATATATTTATTATAGCAGAATTTTAATAAATTGTATAGATATACTAAAATTTTAGCATAATTCTTCTCATAAATAGACAATTTTCTCTTTTTTAATTCATTCACCGATCAATTTCTCAAATAAATTAATTACATATCAACAAATAAAATACATGCAAATCATGCCCTAAATATATTCTAACAACACTCAATTCCACAAGACACAAACAAATACTCTCAATGTTATCCTTATTACTCTCATAGTTAGCCAATTTCAACATGTCCATAACACTTCAAAAATGTTCACCCATAGTTATTAAAGGCGCAAGGCGCACTAAAGCGATAAGGGGGTTCTAGAGCCAAGGCGCAAGCACACACCTGAGTGATATGAGGCGGAAAAATAAAAAATTATAAAAAAAATTATAAATTTATTATTATACCACTGGTAAGGTGATATAATATTATAACTATTAAAACTAAAAATATATAAGTCACAAAAAATAATACACATACACAGGAAAAAAAACTTAATTAAAGTTTGAAATTCTCCCACAATACGTTGCTTGGCACGATAAATACCCCCTTTTGTAACTCTTTTACAAAAGTTACAAATCAAATTATTGATGTTATTTGATTTTTCCATTCGAACATACTTTCATCATGGATCTTTTGATGATCTATTTGTTGAAGTATTAGAAGCATTACTACTTGCTTCCATAATGCATTAACAAGGCTGAAAAAATAGCATAAATTAAAGCAATAAGCAATAAAGTATCCAAATCAATACAAAATCAGCAATAAATTAATATAAGGCTTATAAGCTAAGGCTGCAAAAATCTAAAATTATAATAAAAATCACTAAATTAGCAAATAAATTAAGTAATCAACACAAAATCAGCAATAAATCAATATAAGGCTTATAATCTAAGGCTGGAAAAACCTAAAATTACAATAAAAATCACTAAATCAACAATAAATTATAAATCAATATAAGCATAAAAATTTCAGACTTGTTATTATTATTGAAAGATTTATAACAAGAAAAAAGAGAAAAAGAAGAAAGAAAAATTGAAAAAGAAAAGATTGATAAAAAAAGAAGAAGATAATGATCAAGGAAAAAAGAACAAGTTAAAGAAGTAAATACCTGTTATTAGAGATGGCTGTTGGACGTGACGGAACAGTAGGGCTGGACAGAACATAACAGTGGTCAGAATAGCAGCTAGAGCTAGACGAAAGGCTAGCCCAAAGTTGTTGGAGGGGAGACAGACGGGATGGGGCTGGTGTAGCTGGAGGCAGAAACGAGACTGGAATATAATGATTTTTGGTTGCCCTAATTTTTTTCATTTTTATTGTTTAAAAATGTTCTTATCAGGTGTGATAAAGTCTATTTTTGACCTAATAGAACTTTTGATTCAAGGTCCAGATTTACCCAAAATAAAAAAAACAAAAAAAATATTTAAAAATGTCATTCAGGCGCCTATTGAGCTCCTCAAGCAAGGCTCAAGGCGCGCGTCTGAGTGACAGCGCCTACCTTTGGGCTGTCAAGGCACTCATGCATCTATGTGTCCACCATTAAGTTTAAATAATATATGAAGAAATATGAACACTTACCTGACATAAACAAGTAATATCAATAAAATTATATGTTTTGGATTGATCAAACTATAACTACTGTAATACAGAAAAGAAAAATTAAATCAATCAATTGAGTCATCACTACAAGTTCATTTATTGCATTCATGATTTAATACACTTATAGATACAACTTAACAAATTCCTATAATTTTGTTAATTATCGTGTCCCATTTGCAGTGATATTGTTGCTATTAATGTGAGTGATTGCATACTCTTGACATAAAGTACGCTATGATGATTTTAACCTTTGATAAAAAAATAAAAAAAAAGTTAACTTCCCTATACCCTAGGGTGATAATTGGCCATACAAATGCCAACGTGTGAATTGGCTGGCATCTAACCCAATCGAGTATTTTTAGGTTCAATTAAAAATGCTTTATTATACCTTTTATAATATTCATTTAAAATGCTCTTTCTTAGTCAAAATCCTCTTACATGCATTTAGGTAAATTCCTAAGTTATAGTGATATTACCCTTTCCTCCGTTGTTTGACTTATGTATAATTCATGGTCAACAGGTACCGCACCTTCAACATCTACAGTTTCGGCAAATTTGTTAAGAAATAAAAACGAGTTCTCTATTGGACTTAAGCACAAGCTGCCCGCAGGAAATGTAAGAGGATGAAGTCCCTAAACAGTTTCTAACGATGGATGCCTTGATGATGATTTACACATCATGTATGCGTGCAAAGTGGCTATTCCCATTAGATAAAATTTCCCATTATTTTCACTAATTCCACAAGCTAATTTGCCTAAGCCCCATAACCATATGCTCTATTGGACACAAGTAATTACTGCTAGCCCCTAAGTAATTACTACTAGCCCTTAATGATCTTGTCCATTATTTTCACTAATTCCTATAACTAGACACAAGTTCTCATTATCTCCATCTTATGTGATTGAACATTTCTGAACTCGTGTACAAATGATAAGCAAAAATGGTGCTTTCCAAATACATGAACACACAATACCTTTAAATTCTAACTTCTAGGAATACACTTACACATTTGCTACTTTTAGTGTACAACAACCAACAGTATCGGCTTCATCATCATCCTGCATAAAGCCAAGTACTGCATGAGGAAAACATGATATTGACTGAAAATGCACAAGAATTATAAAGCTAACTGCCTACCTAAAATACCATAATCAATGAAGAGACGCTTTTCGAAAAATTGGCAATTCCTAAACAGTATTATAGAATGCAAATATATCAAAGTTACCCCCAAAAGTTTAAAAAGAATATTTGACATGTTTCTATTATACTAAAAGGTGCAAATTTTTTTATTAGTTGCCTCGGCGGGGGACCTGAAAGCAATAGTGAATTCTTTCCAATCTCACTCATGAGTATCAATAATCCCACAATTGGTTTTTTATAACAAGGAAAATCTATCACCTTTGGGACTATCACAACGGAAACAGATGAAAATCTATAGTCCAAGTCATCTTTAAGAAAAAGTTGCTACAATATTTAAGAAAATATCAATAGAGATTCAAATGTTAAGTTGAAATAATTGCCTATAATTTCATTTTCAGATGTGATATCAACAATCCATTCAAAACCATGCAGTCTCGTTAAAAAAATTTTCAATTTGCTTTTTGAGGACAATATGGCTAATGGCTGCTAAGGCCCTTAGTATAAGATCCAAGATTTTCATGCCTCACATCTCTCAATGAAAGAAATCAATGATAAGGTAAGATCAATTCTCTAAATACAGTAGACACTATACTGGATCCCAGAAACCCAAATTAACAGCCCTAGTCCAACTCCAAGAACCTTGCTTCTAGACAATGCCTTATAATTGTCAATAGACGGCCTGTACACAATGCATCATAGTTGTTACAGAATAGCACCATGTAAAAGAGATCAAACGAGGGAAGAAACAAACATATGCAAGAAGAAATGCAAACATGTGTTATACCTTCTCATTACCTGCCCTTAAAGCTAGCTTATCAAAAAGATAGGTAGCAACTGCTATTTGCTTCTTTGTAAGATCTTTGCTCTTAAAATCCTTTTGGTAAGCTGCCCTAATGTTTTTTATGTAGTCCTGCACTCAAAGACAGCTAGTTTGCAGAGGAAAGTTTTCTTAAATACACAAATGGCAAACAGAGGCTTCTATATCACATTCACTGCCTTCAGCTTTCTTGCTTTCTCATATTTCTCCTTGTCACTTTGCCCCTTCAAAGAACTGCTGGATGCCAAGAAAACATATTTGAATTCTTTTGGGTTGATTGGATCATTCCAGAAAGCCAACATGTAATAGTATTATCATGCTTTACTTCTTTCCAGCTGCAAATTCAAACTTTAGAAGTTCAGTTCACCCAAAAGCATCCTGATCCTTTCACACATAAAAAGACAGTGCCTCCTAATCCAACCCATATCTGGAAGAGATCAAGTGAAAAAATACCTTTCACCAGCAATAGGACATTCAGGAATTGAGGCATCCTTTCCAATATTTTTGGTAATGTCACTAGGCCGGATTAGCCTTTTCAGCTTTCCCATCTGATAAGCATCAGTAAGAGAAACTATTCAAGTTAAAGAAGAAATGGTAAAACGACCTAGTACAAGTTCAACAAAAACCATCACACATCAAATAAAATAACGCCAACTGCTTCATATCATTATTGTTGATGGAAAGATGCTGATGGAACCTTCGGATGCTCTCCCCGACCTTGAAAAAGCCAAGGTGGTTCAACTCTGAAATTTCCAACCTGAGATTGAGATAAGCATTAGAAAAGCGATGGACTTTGCATTTTGCATGTATTAAGAAGCAAATAAATGCAAGACAAAAACCGTTATCCACCATATTATCTGACTACCACAAAGGCATATAGAGAGACATGTGCATGTATATAGCTACCAAATGGCAGTTCCTTTTATAAAAATAATGGAAGTTGAGATTCACCTTCTCCTTTACACCATCAACAATAGCCCACATGTACTTCTCCTCTTGCTTCAATTTCTCTTCTTTGAGGGCCTCCTTCTCCTACATGAACAACAATTTTAATATTTCAGTGATGACAAAGGGAAAGATCAAATCTGAAAGATGCTCCAAGATAGATATACACATGCTAGTTTCAACATTGAAACTGCAGCTGCCATACTAAGATTATACACCAAAAAATGGCACCCTATTTGAGAGACAAGTAAACAAAGGATCACAGTTTAAGTTACAATGTGACCGAGCATATGGACATTTGCAATAAAGCAGTGGGAAAAAGAAGAATACCTAAGACAACCAAAAAAGGAAAAAGCAAAAGCTTCAACTTACTCTGCATTAGCTCAAAAATGGAAACTAAAAGAAAGCTCCAAAAAGAGACAAACATTGGAAAAGAACCTGTAAATGGAGAAAAACCCATTCAAAATTAAGATCTAGGAACTTAGATTTCTGGGCACATATCCCACCTTTCAAGAAGTTAAACAAACAACAAAAGACAGTAGATCAACAAAAAGCGGAAATTAATCTGTAAATGCAAGACACAGATTTCTTACCTCAAACTTAGGGATTTCATAGCTTGGGTTTGATGATTATAGCAAATGCTGAAACCCTAACACCAAATGCAGGCCAAATTACCTGGAAACGGGAGGAGAGACTAGAGAGAGAGATGGAATCGGAAACAGCAGCGGAATGGAGACACCATAGACCACCTGGAAATGGGAAGGGTGGAGGAGAGACTAGCTGGAACAGGAGGGAGGGAGGAGAGACCAAAGAGAGATGGAATCGGGAGGGAATATTTAGGTAGCTGCAGTGGGAATGGAGAAGAAAAGGGGGGAAGGGGGATTTCTGTATCTCAAACAGCGACCACAAGTGAGTTGGTCGCTAATTGAAAAATAAATTTTATATTTTTATAAATTATTTTTATTTTTTATTTATTATATTAATATAATTGTTAATGTTTATTAATATTAATATATTTAGTATATATTTAATTAAGCATAATATATAATTAATTAAATCATAATTAAATCATTAGTTAAATCATAATATATCGTTAATAAAAATATGTAATTATTTAATTAATCATAATATACAATTAATTAAATCATTTAATTTTCTATATTCATACTAATATACAAATTAAATTTTTTATAAATATTATTATATTTAATTAATTATTGAATTAATTACAAAATTTAATTAATTAGATGATTATATATATTATATTTTAGAAATATAAAAACTATTTATGTGGTATACTTCATTTTAATTACTTAGTATGTAATTAATATACTAATTAATCTTTATATATTATAAAATTAAATATAATTTAATTTAATTTAATTTAATTTCAATTATAATATTTATTTAGTATTAAATTAATAATAATTATATATTTCAAAATTTATTATAATAATAATTTTTATTTATTTATTTATATATATATAATTATATTTAAGTTTTATTTATGAGATTTTTAAGCAAAATACCAAATATTAACCTATTTTTTCAAAATTATGTGTTCTTTTATTTTTTTTCATTTTCACTAAACTTCTTTTCATTTTTACCTAGTATTTCACAAAGTAGGTCTACCACAAGATTTACTTTTATTTAATTAATGGTCCTTTAATTGGAAAATATTTTTTATTTTTTGATTTTTGAATAATTGGATCTTTTGCATTGAGATATACTAAAGGTATCCTCAAGGTATATCCATGATATTCTTAGAGAATTTTGATGTTTTAAAGTTTGATTCAATTCAATTCTTTTTCCTCTTCTTATTTAATGATAATTTGAGCTTGTTCTAGTTATTTTTGCACTGGTCATTTGAACTACCAAATGTTAGAGATGTGCCTAAAAGGCAATTGCCTTAGAAATTTAGTGTACACATTCATAATGACATTCTTTCATTATATTAATATTCATTTTGTATATAAATTGATATACATCTTAAATTGATTAATGAAAGTTCATGATATGAAACATAGCATGAAGAAAATTATGATGAAGTCATGATAATGAGATTCTTATTATGTGTAATTATATTAGTATAAATTATTCTTAGTTATAGGATCAATAAGACGATATATTATTAATCTGGATAGACTAGCACATGTTATACTCCTTGATTGAATCAAGTAATAGATCTCATAAGTTGTGAGCATAAGATGTTCAGAGTTAACATGTGGATGCTTGTTAAGAGTAGTCAAGTACATTAGATGACCTACTATAAGACGATCATATGGATTATCTATTCAAATATCAATGATAGTCTCATCATAGCAATGGTGCAAGTATTCTTAGACTTGAGGTACTAAATGATATTTTGGATATTGATTTTGTGCTTTGACTTTATTTCTTATTGCCTCTCACTGTCGCTCATAGAGTGATAATTGAGTACAACTTGAGGTATTTGAAAGTAATTGGGTAACTAACAGATGATTCACTGCTCCTAATAGAGGGAGAGTATATATATGGCCTCTTATCGAGATCATTACTTAGGAATCTATGGCCAGAGTGGAAATATCATGAAGATGTACTTCAATGAAATGTCTAATTGAGTAATGAGTCCTAATGATAAGATCTAACATCACTTGAACTAGGTGTAACGTAGTCAATTTAGAGAGAGCTGACACATAGTTCATACTCTGAACGAGTGGGGTATAGGATGATAAAAGGATGAATTGCACGAATTATTGTTTATGGAAAGGTTCATAGTCAAACCATTGACTTTTCAGTCAATTGAGAATCATGATGTGTTGCTAGATACCGCTTATGATTTGCTCAAATTAATTGTTAATTTGGATGGCTAACATAATCAGAAACCTAATACGTCACATGCATTGGAAGTGTGAAAGAGTAAAATGATCTTGAATATGATCCAAAATATGAGAGAAATTTGGGGTCGGATAGTGTCGAGATCACAGAAAAGTTTTGCGGGTTTTGAAGTCATTTGGGGTCTGCAGGCCCATTAGTGCACGTGGGCCCTTACGGGCCCGCAGCTTGCAGACAGGCCAGGCCAATGCAGCCCATTCCACCCCATATGCCCTATTTTCATGGTTAAGTGAGACTTTAAACCCTAAGATACTAATGTAGACATATATAAAAGCTATTTTTTACATAAAAAAATTATACATCCATTTTGAGAATTAAAAGTTAATTTCTCTATACTTTTTCTCTCATGAATAAGTCACTTTGCTAGTACAAAGTGATTGTTCAAGCCATCACCCTACAAGTTTCCTTTATCATTTCTTCACGTGAACTTCCATTAGAGACATATTCACTTGGATTGTTGTGATTTGCGACAACCCAACAAAGTGAAAAATTGAAAAAACAAGTAAAGAAATTAAAAAGTATAATTTCGTTATTTTAATCAATTAGTTTTGATGACACAAAATGATTTCTATGAATTGGGTTTTCAAAATTTTAATTTCTATTGCATTTTTTGAATGTGATTTATCTTTGAAACTCAACAACAAATGTTGAAGATATACCAAATGTTTACCTAAGATTTGACACATGGCCACATTTTAGTTTGACTTTTCATAATTAAACCAAGATATGCCCAATGTATACTGAAAGATACCAAAGATATACTATCTTTGCATATTTTAGGATGATTTTCAAAAATAATTACAAATAATTATTTGTTTAATTATATATATTATAATAATTAAGTTTAATTTTATTATTATTTATATTATTTTCTATTATTCCGTTTTTACTTTATTTTGATCTATTCTTTATTATATCTAATTTTTTTTATTATATAAAATTTTAGTACGATTCTCATTTATACTGAGCAAGGATATATTTATTATTGAAGTAAAACTTCATATAATCTAAATAAAGTTTTAATTTTCATCTTCATCGTTTGCTCCGAGATATTCTTATGAAATTCCCAAAAGTATACTGGAGTTTCTCTAATATATACCCAAGGTATTTGTAGACAATTCATTCTAGGTATTTGCAGACAATTCATTCTAGGGAATTCTCAAAGAATTCTTAATGTATATCCAAAATAATCACAAAGGTATTTCCAAAAAATTATTAAGACATACCGAAAGTATCATCAAGATTTATTCGATGTATTCTCATAAAATTCCTAAAAGAAATACCAAAATATTTACAAGACATACTCAAAATATATAATACATCTAATATATAACACAATGAGCATATATATATATATATATATATATATATATACACTTTTGCTACTATAATTTATATATTTAATTAATATATCTACATATTAATTAACTAATTTAATTAATACATCTGATATATAATACAATAGATCTATATATTATATATAATAACTTTTATTATTATAATTTTTTGAATAAACTATATATAATATATATATATATATTATATAGTTTATTCAAAAAATTATAATAATAATTAATATATCTACATATTAATTAACTAATTTAATTAATTCATCTGATATATAATACAATAAACCTATATATTATATATAATAATTTTTATTATTATAATTTTTTGAATAAACTATATATAATATATCTATATTAATTAATTCTTAAATAATTATATATATATAGTCTGGACTTTTATTTAATTTAATTGATATAGATATTATTAGGGCTATAATAACATATAAAATTAATTTTATAGCATTTAAATTTATTTCACTCCAATTTAATACATGTTAATTAATTTGTAAATTTAATACTTATATATAAATATAAATATTTTTTTTGTTTCTATTAATTAATAAATATATATAATTATTTGATATTTAATAATAAATATTTATAAATATCAATATTAAAAATTATATATTAAAAATAGCTACCACTCCTGTGGTAGCTAATTAGCTACTATAATCAATGTGGTAGCTAATCACCTACCACAATACTTGTGCTAGCTATTTAGACTACATTTTTGGTTGCTAATAGCTACCACAATTTTTATGATAGCTATTTAGTAACTACTATTGTGGTCGCTAATACCTACCACGTTATTAACTATTGTGATCACTAATTAGCTACTACAAAGTAATGTGGTAGTTATTAGCGACTACATTGTGGTATCTATGTGATTTCTAAATTTTCAACTAAATAAATGTGCCAAATTTAGTTACTACATTTTGTGGTCGCTAAGTGGTAACAGTGTGGTAGCTATTAATTTAATTTTTTTGTCATTTTTTTGTCACTAAGTGGTCGCTAAATAGCAACCACTCTTTATGGTAGCTATTTTGACCTTTTTTTTTGTAGTGTATAGAACAACTTAAGTCAATCCAAATTATCAAATTTCGATTCAACGAGCAAATCAGAAAATACCCAAACCGAATCATTTAACTTTTAGAATTAAAATACAATTTAAAGGATCAAATTAAAATATTTTGACATATTTAAAAAGCATCAAAACATATTCAAAAAATCACATTCTATGAATGAAAGGTGTTGGAAATCAAGAAATTACAATACAAAAAAATAAAACTGGAACTAGACAGTGTCGCGACCTGAAAACACTTTCCTCTCATGACTGCTACGATTTCAAAAAATTGAAAACGATTCAAAACTATTCTTTGATCAATTACAACTCAAAATAAAAGTTCTAAACATGTTTCCAAATCTAGATACTTATGAAATAAACACCCAAAATAGAATAGATCATAGAATTAAAGTCATTAACCATTCTAAACCATTTAAAACCAATTTTCGGCAACTATAACATAATTCTAATGATTTCATTATATGAATCATATTCATATAAACCATTCATAAATCTATCACATGAATAGAATACATAAAGGATGAACAGAAATGACATATTTGACCTCATGAAAATTAAGAACCCTAATTATCAATTTTTATGCAATCTCATTGATTTTCAAATTAAAATTAATCATAACAATTATAGGGTGGCTTTAATACCACTCATGGGTTCAAGGATAGACATATCACATACATTTAATGCAATAGAAAATTAAAATTTAAACCCAAACCATGGAATTACTATATTTAGTTATGATTAATTAACCTAAATAATGGTTTGAAGATGATTACCTTTCAAATCATAGCATTCCATTCTTCAATATCTTACTGGGTTGTTACAAACCACAGTAATCCTCTCTTGAATTATCTTGAATAGAAATCCACAAGAAGGCTTAAAGAGGAAAACCTTGGAGGCTATGGGTTGATCACAATCTCTTGTGCTAGCAAAAGAAGATGATATTTAAGAGAAAGGGGAGAATGAACACTTTGTTCTCTAGAGTTATAGCTACCTTTTAATGTAAGAAAAAGGACTCTTTATAGTCCTTGAACGGTTAGGGTTTGGAATCCATGTTCAAAGAGTCCTAATCAAATTAGGTTTCTATATATGACACCTATCCCTATTAGGAAACATCATTCTTACTCGGGATATGTTTAAAATCAGGCAGTTCCCAATCATGAAACCCAGTTTCCCAATTGAGACCTAGTGTAGTTTTAGTCTAGTATGTTTTCAAGATCATGAGCTGTACTTTCCTACTCGTGACAGAATTACGCTCGCAACATTATTCCCACTCGAGAAACTATTGGGACTGGGTTTTGCTTTTTTTGTTTTGGATCCAATCCAAAAGCCCATTTACTTCCTCTGTGGACCTTCAATGCATGTAACCCATTAGGTTACCTGTTATGTTGGTTATTCAGATCAACATTTGATGTCAAGGAAGTCATAAGCAGTATCTATCAACACATTATGACTCCTAATTGATTGAAAATTCAGTGGTCTAACTACAAACCTTTCTATAGATAATTATTTGTGCAATTCATCCTTTTACACTCATTGTACCTCACTCGGTTCAGATCATGGTCTAAATGTCAACTTTTACTAGACTGACTACGTCACATCTAGTCCAATATGATATTAGTACTTGTCATTGAGATTCATTACTCTTAAAGATATTTCTTCGAAGACATTCTTCAAGACATTTCCACTTTGGCCAAAGTTTCCTAAGTAACGATCTCGACAAGAGGTAATGGGTATACTTTCCTTCTAATAGGAGCAATGAATCCTCTATTGGCTACCCAACTACCTTCAAATATCTTAGTTGTACCCAATTACCACCCTATGAGCAACCTTTCTTGAGGCAACAAGGAATGGAGTAAAAGCACATGATCAGTATCCAAGATAACTTTGAGTATATGAAGTCTAATGATATTTGCACTATTACTATATTGAGATTATCATCGATATATATATAAAATATCCATAAGATAATCTCATAGTAGGTCTCTAATGTACTTGATTACTATAACAAACATCCATATATTAACCTTAAACATCTCATGCTTACAAGTTATGAGAACTATTGCTTGATCCAACTAAGAAGTATGATATGTGCTAGCATGTTTTGATCAATAGTGTCCTAACTCACTGATCCTATGGCAAGGGATAGTTTAGACACAAACATAATTGCACATGATAGGAATCTCATATCATAATCTTATCATGATTTCTTTCATGCTATAACTTGCATTAAGGACTTTCATTAATTTATTTTAGATCTTATCAATTCCTATAAATGAACATAAAATAATGAAAATTGCATTTATTCATATAAATGAAATATGTACATATAGTGCTAAAGGTGATTGTCTTTAGAGCACTTCTCTAACAATACCAAAAACTTATAATGTCCATACTTGTTCCTAAAAGCAGTCTTGGCTATATCCTCAGCCTTAATTCTCAACTGATGGTAGCCAGATCTCTAATCAATAATTGAAAATACACTTGCACCCTTCAACTGATCAAACAAGTCATCAATCCTCGACAAGGGGGTATCAGTTCTTGATGGTGACCTTATTCAACTTCCGATAGTCAATACATAACTGCATGGACCAGTCCTTCGTTTTCCCATACAATATCGGTGCACTCCATGGAGATATACTCAGTTTGATAAAGCCCTTGTCCAACAACTCCTGTAATTAAGCCTTATGCTCTTTCATTTTCAGATGAAGCCATCCTATAGGGTGTAATATGGATAGTTGTTGTGTAACACCTTATACCTACGGATATCCCTTACACTTGCATTATGTTATCATGTATAGCATGAGAATAAGAAAGAGTCCCATTTATAATGAGAGATAATTTTTTTTTGGATCATATAATATTATTACTGTGTAACATTTAACAATTTTCCATAGCATCACAGCTTGATTGTAAACACAATATATTACATATGCTAATAATTCAAACGCTATATTCAATTATTTTAGGTAGAAAGTTCAAGGCCAAATATGCATTTATACATCATTACAAATTTACTAATTTATACATATGCAGATATATAACAAAAAATACAGATGTCATGTTCCTATACATATGTGCAATGCAAGGAGAGAGATTGGACAGGTTCGGTTGGTGACCTATGATCCATATTTTCCATATAGTATGCACTTCCAAAATGAACTAATTGATCGACTCTTCCTGAAAAATGATGCAATTTGGTGAGTTGCAACTCAATGAGAATAATCATCAAAAGCTTTCTAAAATACTGAGCCAATCACAATATCAAGTAATAATTCGCCATTCGTACACATTTTATATATCATTCTATTTATCAATATCATATGAATATAAATGATATTAAATCATATAAACATTTCATTTGCTTATGCTTATGTCATTTTCTTTTTGTTGTAGTATCAAGCCAATCACAATTACAAGTAATAATTCGCCATTCGTACACATTTTACATGTCATTTTATTTATCAATATCATATGAATATAAATGATATTAAATCATATAAAAATTTCATTTGCTTATGCTTATGTCATTTTCTTTTTGTTGTGACCAGGCTAAATAGACACTGTCATGGGTTTCCATGTGAATATTTGCTTTTGCGAGCTAGCTTGATCATTTGTAACATTTGCACATTTGTTAAGCCATAGGCCTTTTCTTTTTCTTTTGAACATTTATTTAGGCCATAGGCCTCTTCTTTCGATTTACAAGACCATTTAGCTAGTCACAACACCTTTTAAGTCTATATGCATATGCATTTGCAACAATCATTACTTAACATTTGTATTTATATCACTTTTGCATATTCAATCATCAATCACTTCATGTAAGAGAAACCTATAACATAAACGCGTATTTAAGTCATTCATCACCTTTTGTTATCATATCCATACCATAACAATAATGTAATTCATATAGCAGCAAGTCAAGTCACGTTGCACATAGCATGCAACAAACACATGTTCCAAAGAAATTATTTGATAATTAAACTCACATTTTCTTTTGATATTGAACTTCTAACTTATCGTCTCCCACTTCCTTGGGGGTCCCCAATATGCCATGAGCCTAATTGAATGTATACTTGGTCAATTGTTAGCTAAATAAACTTAGTGAAACTTAAACAAATTGAGATATGCATAATTTGGACCGCAAACTAGGTTTACCATTTTGGCAGTGTGACCTTTATGAGTTACGCTGCTTATAACTTTTTCTATACCAGTCCAATTTGATTTATTCTTATTTTTAATTAAATCTAACATGTAGGGATACAACATATCTAAATTTTAGAGCAGTTGGACTATTGTGTAATATTTGATGCAATTTATATTCATGTTATGTTTTATGCCCTTTAGCAGTTTTGGGACACCAATTTTTATTTTTCGTATCTTAGAACATGTAAGTCATATTTTTATAAAGCTTTGTAGTCACATAGATATGTTAAAATGGAACATTTTTTATATGACAACTTTCATTCATTCTGCCTCTAAAGTCCTCATATGGTAGGGTATTTGTGACTGGTCAAGAATAGGGTTGACATATGTACCAGTCTGAATTTTGAAGGCCATATCTCACAAAATACATAACATATTGAGGTGATATTTGTGCCAAAATTTAGCTAAGATATATCCTATAAATTTCATATTTTGACCATTTACAAATTATGTTTATAAGGCACTCAAAATGGGAAAAAATAC
>CATIWF010003524.1:0-30615 GCA_949630135.1 Balakata baccata | reverse complement strand
TTTCACTTCCTAACAAGCCCCACGGCATTACGTTTTTCTTAAATGTAAGGATCGTAGGCATGTGCAGAACCGAACCAATCCTAAAATGCTTGACAGAATCAAACCAAATATGTAAGCTGATTTTGTATTATCCGGATATTTAAATCGATTCCGACTAAATTCTTCAGATCATCAATGAAGTTTAAATATTTGGGAGGGATAATTGCTTTATTATTTGATTCAAAATTTTAATTACTCGATTAATCTAAATTGAAGTTTCGAATAGTTGGATGATATATTCAGATGAAAATTCTTAAATCAGATTCGAGTTGTTTTTCATGAAGTATCCGACTACTGCATACCCTTATTGGAGACTTAAATCTTAAATTATCGGTTTATTAGGCTAATTCAATTATATAATTAAATGTATGATATAGAATATTTTAATGGGTAACAGATGAGGGAATAGATCTAATTTACCATCGATAAATGGGCATCCGTCAACGGCTTTCGTTGAAGATATGGATGCAAAACTATACGAAAAACCCAAGTGGGTGTTGCTTCTTCAACAATAACTCCTTCCCATGATTAGAGAATGGAACTCTGGGGATCATCTGAAGGACTGGGTCCATGCCACTTCAGTAAAAACCTATCCCTTTGAAAAGGCAAATAAAAAATTTTCATTGTTTTAAAAGTTTCACTCCTTCTGTTTTTCACTTAGAAAAGAAAAGAAATCATCAATTCAATCAAAATTCAAACAGTAAGAAATGAATAAGAGTTCTCTGTTTTTCACTTAGATTGTGTATTTTCATTCTCTTTGAAATTATATACAACAGTATCTGCTATGATTCCACTTTGCTTTTCAGTTTCTACACTACAAACTACAAGGAAAAAGAACAAGTTGACAATTCCTTTTTCTCTTTTTTCCTGATAATGAAGAGGTAAAAGAAAAATCAGTTGAATTTCAGCTTCTGAACTCAGAAATTCAGCTTACTTATCTTCACAATCTGCAAATCAGAAACCTGATGAATACTCGACAAATGGCAACTTTTCTCTCTAAGAAAATCGGGATTCCGATATTCTCAAGAAAGAAAGGAAACTCAAACTACTATGGTCCATGGAGAAGGAGAAGGACAGGAGAAGTGATTTGAAATTAATCAAATCGAAGGATCAATCGCGAATAGCATGGTCATGCCAGCAGAGAAGCATGGAGATGCAGCGTCCAAGAATATAGAAGCGAGTCTTTTGCTGCTTCACCATCACCAAACACCTTCTTCTGAGGCTGGTTTTTCTGTGAGCGGATTTGGCTGCCAGCGGGGGCTGACGGCGGTAGGAAATTGCCATCGAAGAAACCCAAAACTGAATTTACTTTCTTTGGATTTGGAAGTCAGAAATCAAAGGATGGTTATATATATCGGAGGAAGATTAAATATATGCCACTTTTCACACTGTGGGCCCGGATCCGACCCTTTTAAACCATTTCCTCGAAGGTTGCTCTTTTCAAAAATGACATTATTACCCTTCTTATTAAAAAATTAATATCAATATCAATTATAAAGTTACAATGATGATGTGATGCATTCCATGTTCGTCTGTAATCTTTATAAAAGAACATTATATAACTTATTTTATTTGTAATAAATTCGATTCAGGAAAATATTATTTGAAAAAAGAGTATTTTATTTAAGTTTCAATTGAATGAGTGAGATAAAAAAATAAATTTAAAAAAAAATAATAGATTACATTATGAGCACGTTTGGTATGTTTCGTCTTTGAAATAAAAATAAAAATTTATACTAAATTTGAGTTTTATATCTTATATTGAGTTAAAATTTCTTAGAATATGATTTGTAGGTTTCATAGTATTTCAAATTTGTTGGCGCACACAGAATTTCCTCTTGTTATAGGCTGATTTTCTTGTAGTGTATTTATAATACATTTTCTATTAATTATGATAATTTAGATCAATATATATAATTAATTAAGTTTTGAATTATATTTTTCTTATTTATGCAATCACATCAAATATAAAAATAAATTTTAATTTTTTTTATATAAATATACTAAATAGAAATATTGAAATTTCAAAACACCAATTTAAGAATCAATAGGATTCAATTTCTTCTTCTTTTGTTTTTTTTTTTTTTTTGTACACTAAACTGCCCTGTATGTATATGTATTGTACTGGAGATCAACTTTTTTAATTCTTATTTAGATTACTTAATTTTGAATGCAATGTCATATATAAATTAAAAAGAAAATTATAAACATGCATGTTATGATATTACACTCTTCTTCTAGAAAATCTCAGCATATTTTATTTGACTTTTAAGACAATTTTTTTATTAAACAATAAAAGGCTATTTAATCCAAATTATGTTTGAAAAAATACAAGATTTAGCGACATTCAGTTATTGTGACCTATATTATTTGCTAACAAGAGTATTTTCTATTATTTCAAGTGGAAAGTACATTTACCATCATCAATTTTCAGTAGAGTATATATATAAAAAAAAAAGTCTTAAAGATGTAAGGATTGGCAGGTCGGCGTCGTTGCACGATCCCCGTACAAATCGGCATGACCATGTAATCATCAAATATCTAAAAGGAATTCCAAATCAATATGAGTGTCACCAGCACCAATCGTGCACAGTAAGTTCATTTATCCAAACGCAACACTTCCATAACTAAATACATGCTTGAGCTTTCACGCCTACACGCCGTGCAAGCATCAACATACCCTTACTAGCTCGATACCATCACCAATTCCACAAATCAACACGTCCGTGGGATATTCAAGGCACATTGATCAGATTGTAAAATAAATTATATTTTAAAGTAAATTAGTAAACAAATTTTTTAAAAAACAATTAGTAGACAAAATTTAAATATATATAAAAGGATTTCGAAGATTAATTCTTCTAGAACCCAATAAGAGTTAAATGGTCCATCACTTTTTTCAATCAAAACAAGCTAATGATTTAATAATTATATTTTCTTTCATTGTGATTAATAAAATTTCAGTTGACCAATATCATATTTATATAAAAGTCCTCAAATATTTTGAAAATTACATCTAAAAGAATCAAACCAAATTAATTCATAAGAGATAATTTATTTGTGAATTAAATTTAAGAAAAAATTAAATCAGAGATTGAAAATTTGATTTTAAAAAGGCAAAAGAGGGAAGAAAAAACAAAAAAAAAAGTTTTATAAAATAATGCAGAAAAATTAAAATATTTTTTAAATAGGTATTATAAGGGTATTTTGGTCATTGCAAAAAAGATAGTATCATGCATAGTCAAATGAGAGTGGGGCATGGTCAAAACATGAGAAGGACCTGAGACACAGTACAAGCCGTGTATAGATAGCGAATCCGACCACACCACTATAACCAAATTCAGCCTGCCCTACGTGGCACTTTTTGTCTTTTTTTAGTTCACGTTTTCATTTTCCTTTCGCCTTCTAGTTGGCAGCCCACAACAGTTTAGAAATTTTTAGGTATCTATTCTATTATTTATATATTAATTTATATATTTATAAAAAATAAATTTACCTCATCTTCCGCGATAAAAAGCAATAAATCGGCCGACATATAATATTTCAGGATATTGTATCGGAATATGGAGCTCTTTCTTCTCGGCCGACTTCTACTAGCAATATTCATTTTTGTTTGTTTTAGCCCGCCGAAAGAAATTGTTTTGTTATTTTATTGCACTTCGGGTTTCTTTATGACAGCAAATTCCATGGGCTCAGGCCCCACCTTATCCTTGCTGACGAGGATAAGAGTACGACCTCGTTTATTCTTTAATTACACCTCTCGATATTAAATAATCTTTTTTTTTTTAAGAAAAATAATCTGTTCAAGGATTTGGATTAGAGTTATCAAAATAGATTATAACACGTAAATTTGACATATAAAATACATAAAATTAATAAATTAATATTGAATTTATACATATTTGTATCATAAACAGATTGATTCGTTTATGACACGATTCAATCGTATCATATCACAGATTAATATGAGAATTCGTTAAAATCTATTTAATTTACTTCGTGTTGTGTTGTATCATATTAATCCGATCCAATTCATTTATAACACACGTACATTTATTGAAATATCAAGTTAATATTGTCATTTTATAAAAAATAATATTTAAATATCATTTTCATATTATGTCAGTAGTATTACATGATCCAAAAATACATAATCATGTTGGATCATGTCATGTTGTGTTAAATGATTTAAAAAGTATAATCGTGTCATGTCAAATGTTCCAAAAAAATAATCGTATTATATTCGTGTCGGATTTTATAATCCAAATATAATACAAAAATTAAACGTATTGTGTTCGTGTGACTCGTTCAATTTTCGTATCGTATTTGTGTCAACATAATTAATAAACGGATTATATTCATATTCCCTAATTGTATTATCTGATTGGATCAATACGATCTGTCAACCCATTTTGACACTCTTACTTATTCCCTAATTATTATTATTATTACAAGAGTGGCCAAAAGAGTCCTTATTCTCAAATTATTTTTATTCTTTATTTTATTTTATTCTATATAAATTAATATTTAAATAAAAAGTAATTTATTTTTATTACAAGGACATAAAAGATTATTTTTAAAAAGATATATGAATAAAAAATAGAATATATATATAGAAAGTACTAATATATTAATTAAAATTTAGAATTGAAAGAAGCTTAATTCTCTATATATAGAATTCTTATTCTAAATTTTAAAAATAAAAAATTTATTTAAGACTCTTTTATACATTAGCTCTTTATTAAAAGGATATAATTCAAATAAAAAATTTATAGAAGATGCGGAGTCATAGTGCGAAGTAGGTATCCAACACAAAGAAAATCGAAAACTCAAACTATTTTAGTAGTCTCTTTTCAATCTTAATTCAATGTAAAACAACCTAATTTTCTGTTTCAAATTTTGATTTTTAAGTCAATTAATAAAAAATTATTGAAACTAAATAAATAAATTTAACTTTCAAAAAATTTCACGCAAATCAATCTGACCAATCTTATTAAAGGAACCAAATTTTTAATCAAATTGATTTAATTAAATAAATTTAGTATAAGAAAAATTAATTACACAATCATAAAATTCAACTAAAAAAATACCTATTTCGCCTATTTTAAATTCTAAAAATATAATACCTATAGGCTATGTTTGGATTCGAAAATTTTAAATAAGATATTTTTAATAATTTATGAATTTATTGCTTAAAAAAAGTCAAAATCAATAGATTTTGCAAAATCATTTATTCATTAAAATTTTTCATTTTTTAAGGATTTAATTTCTTACATCTGAAAGGTTCTAAATTCATGAATTTTTATTAACGAGAGTTTGTTGTCATATTTTTTTTATTTCAAGATTATCTCTAATAAATTAATAATGTTCCAAAATTATTCTTAATCCTAAAAAAGTGAAAATAAATTTTCTTTTAATTTAAACTAATTATTACTATTATTATTTAGCAATATAATTAAACATTATAATATATAATAATTTTATTTTTTTTATTTTTCAACTTTTAAAATAACCAGTTTTATTTTTAAAATTTTTAAATATACAGTGGAATTTATTAATAAAATTATAAATTAATTGTTAAATTTATGGATTTTGATGCTTGAACTAAACATAAATATAATGATAATTATATTATCAATAAATGAATTTTATAGTAAAATTAAATAAAATTTTTTTTAGAATTTATGAATTTCTCGATATATAAATATTATAAAATCTATAAATTTTAAAATCTTTAATCTATAAGCATTTCTGCCAAATGCAGTTAAAAAAAAAAAAAGCCATTTCTAATTTTCAACTAAAAATGAGAAAAAATCCAAATTCTAAATCTAAATGTGGCCAGTGTACAAATCAGAATGCCAAAAATCCCGCAAGTGGAAAACAGTCAGTGAGTGCTTACTATCACTCTGCCGTGCTGTGTGATGAAACCATCCCCGCTGGTGGTCCTAAACCCAATAATTCTATCTTCAAAAAAAACCAAAATGGCTATTTTAGTAATTTCAACATCACTGTAAAGTAAAATAAAAAATAAAAATGCATCATTATCAATTAAATATTATATAATAATATTGTTGAAAAATAATATTAATAATATCATAATTAATCAACAATGACAAGCTGACAATAACAGGCTTCCAGGCTTTGGCGGGATGTCTCTTTTCTTTAATACCATATTAAGTATTGTATTATTCTCCTTCTTTCTCTTCCTTATAATCAAAATCACATTACTCTGTCTCTGATAGCATATATTTCACCTTCAATCTCACCTGCCTCTCGCCTTCTTAATTAATTCAAATCACTTTCTTTTTTTTTTTAAATTTAATTTCCCAGTTAATCCAAAATTTCCCTTTAATTTACTGCTTAATTACGTTATTACACATCACTCTCTGGTCTGGTCTCTCCTACAAATCCCAACCACCTAAGACCAAAACCACACAAACACACATAAGACTTCATTAAATCTCTCTAATCTCTTTCTTTCTCTTTCTGAAGCTAGACAAAGTGAACCTTCTCTGTAAAGATTCCCTGCTCTCGCTTCCCCCTTAAGCACCTGCAGATCCGTCAAATTGGTACCTACCTTCAATTTCTTATTTGTTTCTTTTTTCAGTAAAGTAATGTTCTTTTTTTCCCCCCTTAACATGGACAACCCATGATCTAAATCTCAATTTTTTTTAACGGATTTCTCTGTTTTACTTCCTTGCATTTTCTGGGTTCTGCATTTCTTTGTTTGTTTTGGTGTTTTTCTCTGTTTTTTTCAACTCCAAAGTTATAATCTGGTAAATGCCTACTGTTCTTTGGCTTTCATTTATCTTTTTATTCGTTGAAATTTAATTTCATAAAGAGCTTTCGTGTGATAGACTTTATAGGGGTGCATTTTTTTTTTCTTTTCCACATTTAGCTAGACATTTGGTTTTTTGTATTCTCTTTTACTCTTTGCTCTTTTGTGTCAGTAAGTCTTTTCTTTTTTTTTTTTTTTTTTGTCCTCTTTACTGTGAACTGGGCTTTTCTATCGGAGCTCGTTTGTCGTTTTATTAAATTGAAATTTTGAAAATCACTGTTTTCTTGTAGGGTTTGGATCGGGGTGTTTTCTTTAGTGGGCATTTTGATATCGTGTCTGGATTTGGCGCGTTAGGAAGGTTCGTGCCTCACTGGAGCAGGTATGAGCTATAATTAGTTTTTTTTTTTTTTATTTCTTCTGTCTCTTTTGGCTTGAAGTTTGCCCTGCATTCTGACATCTTCTGTTCAGTTTGCGAGAAAATGGATGAAACAAATGGAGTATAAGGGGTTGGATCTTGTTTGATGCTTTCTAGTTTGGGGGATCAGTGATAGTCGCTGGCTCCAAGATTATGTGTTTGCATTTTTGGTTTGACTTGTTTTTAGTTAATTTACGCGTTAGTGATAGTTCGCTTTGAATTTGGTCGAACTACAGCTGACACTTTCATATGTGAATTTTTTATTTAAAATTTATCCTGCATTTATCCTTTGCTGCTGAATTAGCTTGCACTGGTTACTGCGTGTGTGGTTTTCTGGTTTTTATGCTGCCCTATTGTGGTTGTTGAAAAGGTATCTCAGCTGCTGCAAATTTGAAATCTAAGAAGATCAAGTCAAATTCAATAAATTAGGAGAATTAATTTGATTTTGGTTTAAATCTGATTTTTTTTATGTTTATGATTTTGTAATTTGATTCAATAGCAAATTTTTAGGAATTAAGTTCGATTATGTTTGTTATAATTCTTAGAATAAATTTGTACGATGCTATGAATGGAACTATGAAAGCATGACAAGTTCTAAGCTCCAAAATTCTTTTCTCTTGCTGTATCCATATTCTTGTCAAAAAAAGCCAAAGGTGGTGATTGGCTTTATATGGCAAGAAATAGTGTTAAATTTTCCTACTTAAGATTTTGTTTTACTTTGATCAGTAATTATATTGCCATCCTGTATTCAGTGATTGATTCTTTGAGTTCTCCAAGTTCTTTCTTTCCTTTATTCTCATTTTTCAAATCACTCGCTATATAGTTTCTCTAGTGGACTTCTTGCTGGAGTCTTCGGAAATAATTGAAATTTTCTCTAAGATAGCAATGAGCTTTGTTAATTGTTGTTTCCAACTGAAATTTCATGGCATCTCAAGCATCATTACTTCTTTATTTGACTAGTGATTCTGGAAGATCTATTTTCCTAACAGTTATGCATCTGATGAAAGATTGATTTTTCAGTAATGTCAAGGATCACTAAATGGAAGCTTGAGAAAACAAAAGTGAAAGTGGTTTTCCGGCTACAATTC
Organism: Balakata baccata; assembly: GCA_949630135.1. Classification (NCBI taxonomy): domain Eukaryota; kingdom Viridiplantae; phylum Streptophyta; class Magnoliopsida; order Malpighiales; family Euphorbiaceae; genus Balakata; species Balakata baccata. The sequence goes on along the minus strand of CATIWF010003524.1, from coordinate 22,295 downwards.
CATGCTACACATGTACGTATGCTCTCAAATAAGTTGAAACATGTGTATGGCCAAGCATTACATTGATAATGAACTAGAAGTTTATCATTATTTAATTGCTTAAAGCATCAGATTCCTCTATCAACCTCATTCCATTTATAAACTTATCTTATTGTCTTGTTAGTGATATAGAATATCTTTGTATGTATTTATACAAAATCGTGATACTTATAAATTATCTGTTATGTATTAAAAAGAAACAAATTGTGGCATACATGCTGAAGCATAAGGTGAAAACTGTATAACCAACTGTAGTACACATCTGGCTCAACATGGATGCCCCGAAAGTAGTAATGTACAAGATGGAATGTGCTAAGAATATAATCCCAGGCACTTAAAATTCCTGTTCCAGGTGTTCAAATAAGATAGAAGCTTAGACACACTCCAATAGGTATTTAAAAATGGAGACACAATCAAAGCAATCAATGGCAATAAGAATTTGAATGAGCAAATTTAGTTACCCTAATGCATTAACAGAATGGGTGTATAATCAATCAAGCAATTTCTAGAAATGGAAGCCATATTTGATAGCTCCCAAGGATGCTAAAGAAGTGCTCCATTGCAATTACAGTGGGGGTTGATTAAACAATTATTAGAAATATGGACAAGCTTGACAGTCCCTTGACATCAAAGATCAACTCTGGTACCAGAAAAGGTTGCTGCAGCATTCATTGATTCTCAGCAAAAACTTGGTTTGGTAGATAAATTTGTTTTGGTTGTTTTTGAGCACAACAACATATTCAAAAAATTAAATATGTATTTCAAAGGCCAATGAGACATTAAAACATGTCGGAATTGAAACTTTTGCTTTGCAATAATAGCCTAGGATCTAATTTTCAACAGACTAATGCAGCAAGAAGTACCTGAATTGTAAATTATATTTAGTGCTGTATAGTAAGATCAGTTCTGTCATCTTATTGAAAGACTTTTGAGTATGAAAAACCGTGGAATTTCTCCTGATTCTCTATTTTTATGGTCTATGATTTCCTGTTTAAATTTCATTCCTGTGTTTGCTTCCCCCGTTTTCCTTTTCCTTATTTAATAGAAGGTCAGATGAAGCTAACTTAAAAAGCTATCTCCAATTATTTCATATAATAATTGTATTTTTCTTCTCATCTTACATTAAATGTAGCTAAAGATTTAGTTGTCATATTTTACAAAATGCTGAAGCATCCATATCATAGCATTAGCATAATATTCTGGAGCTTATTATAGAAGTGGGCTTTAATACATATTTTCACGTGATTAGAAATAGTATTTAGTCCATGTGTCTAGTGTATATGATACTATGATTCTTCAATGACCAAATTTTGTATTTCTTTCTTTGTGATACAGATTCCGCAATCAGGATGGGATAAGCTTTTTATATCTTTCATTCCTGCTGATTCTGGAAAAGCAACTGCAAAGACAACCAAAGCCAATGTTAGAAATGGGACCTGTAAGTGGGCAGATCCAATCTATGAGACTACCAGACTTCTCCAAGATCTTAAAACAAAGCAGTATGACGAAAAGCTCTATAAGCTAGTTGTGGCAATGGTATATCTCAAGTCCATTATAAACACCTCTTTACACTGTCCCTTTACCTTTATGTGATCTTTATGTAATATAATGCTCACTGAGATAACTGTATTGATCTGAATTATATTAATGGGCATCAGGGCACATCGCGGTCCAGTATACTTGGTGAGGCTACCATCAACCTTGCTGATTATGCTGATGCATTAAAACCTTCTGTCATTGTTCTGCCTCTTCATGGTTGTGATTTTGGCACTATTTTACATGTGAGAATTTCAGAATATCATATTTCTTTCACATAAATCTTTAGAATTAATGCTGCTAGATGTGTCAATACCAAATAAAAATTTTTTGATGGGCAAATTTTATTTGTGCTTGTTTTCAATAATTGCCCTCGATTGTTATCATTTATGTGATGTTATAGTTACTCCTCTAAATATATCAATATGTCATCTGTTCTCAGGTAACTGTGCAGCTGCTTACTTCGAAAACTGGTTTCAGGTATTACTTTATACTTATGAACATCATGTAATATGCTTTTCAGACCGTGCTTATGGTTATAATTGCTTTCAGAGAGTTTGAGCAGCAGAGAGAACTTAGAGAAAGGGGACTGCAGACTGACCATAATAGTCCTGATGAATGTTCTGGTAGAAAAGTATCTTCTTCAGAAGAGATTATCAGTGATCAGATAAATAAGGTTTGATCATTTATTTTGTTTGGACATGCTTTTCTATTGCTCACAATAATTAATCTATTCTTAACTTGTGCTGAGTCTAAGTGAACTTTATCAGAAGATACCAGCTGTTAGCAAATAGATTAGTGAGAATATGTGACAGAACTGATTATCTTTCAAAATTGTTAAACAAACATATTTGCTATTTTAGGATTTATATTGTTTATTTTGTTTGTACACAACTGAAATAGCAACTTGCTGCATAAAGAGAGCAGTAATCTCTGCCGTGGCAAATCAAATGAAAAGTAGAGCAATGTAAACAACTAAGGGGCAGGGGATAAAAAATTGACATATATGCCCTGATTCCTTACTTCAACAGGGTACAAACATCTGCATTTTATATTCTTTGATACCTATTCAAACCTATGAACTGCCAAAGACTGATGTGACTAAGGGACAAGTTTCTTTCTCGTCAAATGAAAGAAAAAGCTGGATATTTCGCAAGGATGCCTGCTTGATCTTGGTAGTATTGCAGTGCAGTTGATTTAAAGGATTCCTTTGAAATGAAAAACTATAAGAAATTGATCCTTAGCTTTAATGATCATCGGTGCACCTTGTTGACACCCATTATATTTGTGAAATGCAATTATGTTTGGGAAGAAGTGGATGAAGGTGAATAGAAAGTGACACTTTGATTCTTCTATTTGTGAGATTACCAATACTTTTTGCACATTTTAGAAAGTCATCAACTTTTTTTATTTTTCACTTCCCTATATCTCGATAATGTGGTGCCTTTAGCTTCTTTTATTTATAGTATTTAATGTAAGGCGTTGGAAGAATGATGAGAAAAATGCAACTATTTTCAAATATTTTAGTGTGTGTATATAGTGGAGCACAATACAATATGAATTTTGTGGACACTAGATTTTATTTGTGATCAAGAGATGCTATTGTTTTTCTAATATGTAGATACTTGTATCAATTTCTTTATTTTCTCTTGCCCTTTTGTAATTTCTTTCATTTTTCTTTTTGCATTACAGGTAAGCTCAAGAGTTAGATTTGTAGAAAAATCTAAGGATCATGCTTCGCTTGAGGAAGAGGTGGGGCCAAATGAAGAATATGCAGATTCAGCGGTTGGATTTGATGGCTCTTCCAATACATCAGAAAGTTTATATGCTGAGAAGCATGAAACATCCAGCACCCATGAAATTGATAGCGTAAGAAGTACTGTCTCTGGTGATGTACCTGGCCTTCCCCTGAGTCAAAGCCCTCAGCCTGAGAAAACAGATTCTTCTGATCATCGTTTTTCAGCACAGGGGACCACTACTGATTGGGTTCATGGCTGGAGTTCGGACTATTCCATGGATAATGACTTGGCAGCTGCATATGAAGAGAATAGTAGGCTTAGAGGAAGCTTAGAAGCAGCTGAGTCATCTATTCATGAGCTGAAATTGGAGGTAAGCTCATTGCAGAGTCATGCCGATGAAATAGGCCATCAAGCACAACAATTTGCCAAGCAACTTGCAAATGAGATTGTTTCTGGAGAGCAGTTGGTAAGAGAGGTATCTGTGCTGAAATCAGAGTGTTTGGACTTGAAACATGATCTTGAACAGCTCAAGGTGTCTAAAGTATGCCCCCCAATTAGCAGCAGAGAAGCAATTGGGACAGAACCATATCAAATGCATCAAGATATGCTGCTCAGATGGCTGAAGGGGCTTTTAGCCATGGAGGACAAGATAAGAGAGCTCCAAAATAAGACTAGCTTTGGCTACAATGAAAAGGACTTCAGATTCCTTCACTCAGACATAGAGGCATTGCTTGGCATTTTGCAGAATCTCAAACAAGGAAGTGGAGTAGCAGTTTCCAGTCTTAACTTGATATCTGAAGGAGCAAGCCTGAAGGAGATTAGAGAGATAAATTCGCATAAAAATAACCAGCATGCAATGGGAACAGGATTTGATGTGGATGTGTATCAGCCAGAAATCGGCATGCTTCATTGCCTTAACATACCTGGCCTGATTTCTCATGAATCTGATGCTGTAGATACTAACAATGCTATGAAGAGCAAACTTTTTGAACTTCTGAGGGAATTAGATGAGTCAAAAGCAGAACGGGACAGCCTTACAAAGAAAATGGATCAGATGGAATGCTACTATGAAGCTCTTGTTCAGGAACTTGAGGAAAACCAAAGGCAGATACTGCAAGAGTTACAAAGTTTAAGAAATGAGCACTCAACTTGCTTGTATGCAATGTCATCTGCCAAAGCTGATATGGAATCCATGCATCAAAAGCTTAATGACCAGATATTAAGACTTTCCAAAGAGAAGCATGATGTGGATTCCCTCAATAAAGAGCTCGAAAGAAGGGCTTTAACTGCAGAAGCAGCACTGAAAAGAGCTCGTTTGAACTATTCCATTGCAGTGGACCAGTTACAGAAGGACCTTGAACTGCTTTCTTTCCAGATTTTGTCTATGCATGAAACTAATGAGAACCTTATCAAGCAAGCCTTTGTAGATCCTTCACAACCATGCGATTATAGATTTGAATCAATGGAATCTGCAGGAGAACTTCTGCAGATTCAGAATCAGTCTGCTGGCATGAGGAAACAGAAGCTGGGTGGAGATATTCACTCAGATGACTTGAAGAGATCGCTCCACTTGCAGGAAGGGCTGTACCGGAAGGTTGAAGCAGAAGTTTGTGAAATGCATTTTGTGAATATCTACTTGGATGTGCTTTCAAGGGTGCTTCAGGAAACTTTGCTTCATGCAAGTGAAGATGTTGAAGTCATGAAAGAGAGAGTAAATGAGCTTGAGCAGCAGCTAGAGCTTTCAGCTGAGTCGAAGGAGTTGCTGATGCAAAAGCTGCAGACTACAACATATGAAGTTCACTCACTTAATGAGTACAAGGCTACTTGCATTGCTAAGTGCAATGAAATGGCTCTACAAAACCGTAATTTTGAAGCTAATATACAAAATATGGCCCATGAAAATTATCTTCTTGCTCAGAAGATTACTGAATGGGAATCTCTGGTGATGCAATATAGAGGTTATGAGGGCAAATATGAGGCCTGTGCTGCAGAGAACACAGAACTGACATGCTTATTGGAGAAGAAAACCCTAGAAATTGGGATTCTTCAAAAGGAGAACTTCTCTTTGCAGGATGAGTTGACAGCTGTAAAAACCAAGTTTGATGAGGCGGCTTTGGGGAAGGAAAACCTGCAGAATTTTGTCATTTCCTTGCTGCGTAAATTGCAGAACCTATTGTCACCCTATGACAGAAGTAGCAATGTATTGCCTCCCTTAAATGAACCTGACAGTCAGGATTTGCAGTCCAGGGACGTCACAGGAGTTCTGGTGCAACTGGAAGAGCTTCAGCAAAATGCATGTGAAAAGATTCTCAAACTTGTCGAAGAGAGGAAATGTCTAATGCATGAAAGAGATGATGTTCAACAATCCTTTGCGGTGGCTGAATCAGAGATTGCATTGATGAAACAGAAGTTTGAACAAGAGATACGAAATGTGGTGGATACATTCGATGCATCAAAAACGACTTTGCAGAAGCTCCAGTTAGATGTTGAAGCCTTAGCTAACAGGGTCAAGGCCAGCTCTGAATTTGAAGAAAAATATACGCTCCAATACAGTGAACTTATCTCAGATCTTGATCATTTAGAAGTTCAGCTACTAGAACTTACTTCTAAGAACAAGGATCTTGTTCGTGATATCTCAGCATTAGAAACTTTGACAGCAGCAGAACTTACAAAGGAAAACCATGATTTAATGGTGTCCTTACAGGAAAAAAATGAGGAATCGAGTGAGCTTGCATCAGAACTGAAGAGCTTGAAAGAAACTTTGCAATCTCTGCAAGATGAAAACCAGGCTTTGATGGCATGCTTACGGGATAAAACAAAGGAATCTGCTCAGCATGCTGAAGAGTTAAACAGGTTAAAAGAAAGATTGCTGTCTTTGCATGGCGAAAACCAAGCTTTGATAATTTCTTCGCAGGATGAAGCTGCAGAAGCTGCCAATCTGGCATCAGAGTTGAACAGTTTGAAAGGAAATTTGGAGTCTCTAGATCTTGATAATCAAACTTTAAAGGTAACCATACGGGATAAAGCTGAAGAATCTGCCAAACTTGCATTAGAGGTTAAGGGTTTGAAAGAAAGTTTGCAGTCTTTACACAATGAAAACGAAGCTTTGATTGCATTGTCAGATGATGAAATGAAGGAATCTGCGAAGCTTGCATTGGACCTAAACCTTTTGAAAGAAAGTTTGAAATCTCTGGATGATGAAAAACAAGCTCTGATGGTATTATTGGAGGATAAAAACGCGGAGTCTGCCAAACTTGCATTGGAGCTTAACAGTTTGAAAGAAAGTTTGCAGACCCTGCATGAGGAAAAAAAGGCTTTAGTTGCATCTTCGCTGGATAAAATGAATGAATCTGCAAGCCTTGAATTGGAGATAAACCGTTTGAAGGAAAGTTTGCAATCTCTACATGATGAGAAAAAAACTTTGATAGCATGTGCACAGGATAAAACTGAGGAAGCTTCCATGCTTGCATCAGAACTGCACAGTTTGAAAGGGAGTATGCAGATTCTGCATGAGGAAAATAAGGTTTTGATGGCTCATTCACAGGAGAAATCAGATGAAACTAACAAGCTTCAATCAGAGCTAAATAACTTGAAAGATTCTCTGCAATCTCTGCACAGTGAAAATCAAGCTTTAGTGGTGTCTTCACGTGATGAAACTGATGAGTATACCCAACTTACTTTAGAGCTGAACAATATGAGAGAAAGTTTACAATCTCTGCAGAATCAGTTGTGTAGTGAGAGAAGCTTGAGAGAGAGTTTAGAGAGTAAAATTACAGATCAAGTTTCCCAATTAGATGAGAAGGAGTGTCAGTTGCTCCATCTCAAGAAATCAGCGTCAGATGTAGAATCTGAGAAATTGAGAGTTTACTATCTTTTGTCTGACTATAAGCAGAGTCTAAAAATTGCTCACGGAGAATGTTCTGGTCTTGAAACTGAATTATGTGAATTGCTTGAACATTTAATAGCCACAGATGTGAGACTGATTGTCACAAAAACTCAGTATGAAGGCATGGCTGAACAGCTGCTTTTGCAGCTCTGCTCCTCAGATAGGAACCTTGCTGAACTTCAGAAGAATTACCGTGATCTAGAAACAAATCTAAACTGCTGTCTTGCTAGTGAAAAACATTACATTGAAGAGAACACAAAGTTATTGACAAGTCTCAACTCCATTAGATCTGAGTTAGAGGCAGCTATTGCTGAAAATAGGTTACTTCTTGAGGCAAACAGAGTTACAACATCTGAACTGGAGGAATTCGGGAATCATGATCTAAATGTTAGGCTTTGTGATTGTGAGGATAAAAGTCAGCATTCTCTTGAGGTTGATAGGCTGAAACTCATGTTAGTCAGTTCTGAAGAGGAGATTGATAACCTGGTGCTCTCCAAGGAAGAATTGGAAGTCAAAGTAATAGTATTTAAAGCCCATTTGGATGAACAGCAAGCTCAGATAATTGCTATTGAAGGATACTGTGATGAACTAAAGAAACAGTATAATGTGGTTACCCAGAGGCTTGCTGAGCAGACTTTGAAGACAGAAGAGTTCAGGAACTTGTCTATCCATTTGAAGGAGCTTAAAGACAAGGCTGATGCTGAGTGTATCCAGGCTCGTGAAAAAAAGGGAACTGAAGCACCACCAGTTGCAATGCAAGAGTCCTTGAGAATAGCATTTATAAAAGAGCAGTATGAATCGAAGCTTCAAGAACTGAAACAACAGCTATCCGTCTCCAAAAAACATAGTGAAGAAATGTTGTGGAAATTGCAAGATGCCATCGATGAAATTGAGAATAGAAAGAAATCTGAAGCATGTCATCTGAAGAAAAATGAAGAACTGGGAATGGAAATCTTGGAATTAGAGGCTGAGCTGCAGTCAGTGCTGTCTGACAAGCGTGAAAGAATAAAGGCTTATGATCTGATGAAGGCTGAAATGGAATGCTCATCAATAAGTCTACAGTGCTGTAGGGAAGAAAAACAAAAACTTGAAGCTTCTTTACAAGAATGCAATGAGGAAAAGTCTAAAGTTGCTGCTGAACTTGTTCAGATGAAAGAATTGCTAGAGAATTCCAGATCGGCCATTGCTATAGACAAAGGAAATGACGTTTCCTGCATAGAAAACCCTGTCAGCTATGGAAGAAAAAGTCTAGATGTGGTTTCGACAACTTATCCGAGTATGGAAACAAGTCTCAAGTGCTTGGAAAAAGATAGTTCAGGAAATTGCGAAGAAGCTGGACATGCAAGCTTGGCTCCCATGAACAAGGTTGATCAAACATGCATTCTCATGAATGTGCAACCTGAGCAGGTAATTAGAATTGTTCTACGTCATAAGTTCCAAATTAGTTTTTTCTTTTGTCAATTATACCTTATTTCTGCTGTTTGGTTTTAGATTAATTTAATTGGTAGTATCTTAAAAATTAATTTTGTAGCGGTGGGAGGATGTCAAAATAGATGTCAAAATATGCAGACAATCAATTTACTGTACAATGTATTTCATTTCTAATTTCTTAGGTTGGGAATAGCTGTGCTTTAGTTGTACATTTTCAATCAGTGAGCATATGTTTGATCTTGTACCTGTTTATGTTCATCCTTTTTACTTATATTATTATTATTATTATTATGTGTGATGGTGTCTAAGTAATTTATTTGCACAATATTTTCAGGATGTTCTTGTATCTAGTGGTGTGAATGGAATTGAGAATCCTGTACCTCTGAATCAAATGAAGTTGCTACAGAGTGACATGAAGCATTTAGCGCTTATAAATGATCACTTCAGAGCTGAAAGTTTAAAGACTAGTATGGACAACTTAAGTTATGAGGTACGCACAATTGTATTCTCAAGGCAAGTGAGAAATTGATTATCATCTGTGAAATGTAGTTTGACATGATCACATGGCAATAATCAATGCATAAAAATTTGCAAGTGGTATCTAATCGCAAGCTAATATTTGTTGTTCTTTATGTAGTTGGAGAGGATGAAAAATGAGAATTCACTTCTACAAGATCATGAATTTGACAAAAAATTTCCTAATTTACAAAGAGAAATTTTGCAGTTACAAAAGGTAAACAATTTTCTTCTGTACGTTCATATAACATATTAGTTCCCTTAATCCGGGTCTCAAAAGTTTTTTGCTGTTTTACAAGGCCAATGAAGAACTAGGAGGCATGTTCCCCTTGTTTAATGAATTCTCAGGAGGTGGCACTGCATTAGAAAGGGTGCTTGCACTTGAAATTGAGCTTGCTGAAGCACTTCAGGCAAAGAAGAGACCAAGCATCCATTTTCAGAGGTATGCTATCGATAGACTGTGACAAGCTCTTGAAAACTTGAACCCTATTACCTCTGGTGGGAGCATAGAAAATTCTCTCCATTCCAAGATATGTGTGTGTGTGTTATGTTATCCAAATAAGAAGGTGCTTCTGCTCTTAGTTGCAAATGCTGGTAACGATTGTGGACCAAGATTTAGTACTTCTGCTTTTTGAGTTCCGCATGACTAATCCACTTTCACGCACCTAAGCCATAGAGTATTAGGTTTGTATTTTATGCCTTGAGAGTAAACTTTCCTGTGTGTCTGCTTGCATATTCATATTTCATTTTTCCTCCGCATATCACTTGGGACAAATATCTAATTTCTTTTTCTCCTACTCCTAGGCATGTCGTTGCTAAATCTTACATCTGTTACATGTTTTATGTACCATCAACTGAGTGTAAGCCCCCATTTGGAATTTTCTAGTCAATGATGAGCAGGAGATTGTCACATTAATTATTATCATTTTTAAGCAAACTTATCACTTGTTAGGCATTCTTATTTTTGTCTGAAATCAGTGCAATTGCTGACATGTTATTGATTTTCCTTTTCAATTTATTTTTCTCTTTACCCCCTAGCTTCGCCCATTTCCTTGTTTGGTCTCAGATTCTCATAAATGGAACTCTCACTAACCTGCCACTTGCTTCTTTGATGTCCATAGATTTAATAAATGCTTTCACGTTTTTTGCCATCTGAGATGCTGTTTGCTTGCTTCAGTAACACTAATAAGCTAATTTGTAACTTTTGATGGCCATTTCTCTCCCCTTAACAATATATTCATTTTCCTTGAATTGGTTTCGTTTAAGATGTTTAAAGACTGAACTTGTTCAACAATCATATGTTTGGAATCTTTACAAATATTATAGAAAGGCTGAGGAACAATATCTCTTATCAAATACTGTCCAGAGCAGGGAAGTAGCACTGCTTCGCCCCCTCTATTGGCCTCTAGAGGTGCTTAGAACGAGAGTTAGTCTTCGTTCCGGAAAGAAAATAGAAAATAATCCTCGGGGGAGGATCTACTCAAATATGTGAAACCTTCCTTTATGTTATACTGCGCAGATGTCTCAAACGTATGTACATGATAGTATAATATAGAATCTTAACTGAGCAGATGTCTCCTTTGCTCCAGTTCTTTCTTGAAACAACACAGTGACGAGGAAGCAGTATTCAAAAGCTTCAGAGACATCAATGAGCTGATTAAAGAAATGCTGGAACTGAAGGGAAGATATGCAACAGTGGAAACTGAACTGAAAGAGATGCATGACCGCTACTCTCAGCTAAGTCTTCAATTTGCTGAGGTTGAAGGAGAGAGACAGAAACTCATGATGACTCTCAAGAATGTCCGTGCATCTAAGAAGGCCTTACACTTGAACCGGTCCTCTTCAGCCTCACTTGAAGACCATTCTTTGTAGCCCCTGTGCCAAGCCTCTGTTAGTTTCTTATTTCAAGTCTCGGAAATCCATTTTCCTGAGTAAGAAATTACAGCTTGCATTGCCTCTTGAATTATGTAGACTTGTAGCGGATATTCATGAGGTAGCTAGTTATTGCAAGTGCAATTTTCAAACATTTCAAGGCTTGTAAGGATATCTCGTTTAGGAGCAGGTGTACCTAGTATAAATAAAACTATTTTCTGGGTGTTATTCCCAGTTGTTAGTATCACAAGGTATAGATCCCTGTAACATTATGACTTTTTGGTCTCAGTACTGTAATTCATTACACTGTATAGTAAACAAATTTTGGAAGCAACAAATGAGAAAAGTAAATCTCCTTCATCGTTTTTTTCTCCCTCTGCTTTCTAGTCATTTTTTTCCGAGTGTGTGCGTGAGTTTGCTTGCCGGGTAGAGCAGGTTGATTTTTGCTGGAGCTGTTTTGAAGGATGAATTTGCCCATTAATGGGTAAATAACCTGACCTATCTGCAGTGCAGTTGCTTAGATGAATTTACCCATATTATGTTTATTATGAGGAAATGTTGCATCATAAATTAATTTTATTTAATATTAATTTAAAACTGAACTAACTAATATATCAGAAGCAGGAAGAGTGACGAATCAAATTTGAAAAAGACAAATTACAATCTTCACCGAGAATATGAAAAATTACTTGCTACACCTTTCTGTAAATATTCTGATTACAACAAATAAAAACAACTCTATTCTCTTTAGTGTTTATATTTTCCACCTTTTATTCCTATTCAAGCTCTTGGTAGAAGAAACCATCTTTGTCAAATAAACTTCTAATCCATTGATGTTAATTCCTTTTGCCTTCACAACTAATGGAGGAACCATTTTTCTAAAAAAAACCAAAGCTAAATGCAACAGGGCAATCTCCATCACACACCCTTCATGCTTCTGTTTTAATTAGGAGTTCTTGAAAGCTTTTCTTAACCCACTTGACAAAGTTCCGGTAACTGCATCCCAACTACCATCAGATTAACTGTCTAACCAGCAAACGAAAACGAGCTTGAGAAGCCCCACAGAAATTTCTTTCTCGCAACTATAAGATTGAGCATGAGCACCCAGGAGTCTTTTTAGAATCTTCCCGCACCTTGTCTGGGAAAAGAAATCACGTGTTAGCTTTTCGGTTGTGACCTGCACTTCCATGCTTTTCGTTTTTACTTTTCACACACATAGAAAATGCATACCCTTGAAAAAATTGTATAAAATTCCAAAACCAAATGCCATCATCAATGTTTTAGTTGTAGACGTATGAATGCGTTGTAGATTTGTAGCGCTAACAAATAAGCATTCAAAACCTTGCTTAAATTATGCTAACGGAAGAAAATGAAGTGAAAGAAAATGATAAACATAAATCGAATATGCTATTTTTTGACAAGTCCACTCAGAACCAGAAACATAATATTCTGAGAGTCGTATTTTTAATAAGCATAGCTATTTTCAAGAGAAGAACGACATAACATGGATACAGGAGAAGGAAATACATAAGACCTTAAACTTAAATTCATATGAAAATACCCGTTTTATGAGGCTCATACAAGGCCAATTAGTATTTCACCAAAGTTAACGTAATCTGAGATAGAGAAACTGTGAACCTAAAAACATATTCCCTCCTTGATCAATTCTATTTCTTCCAACTAAATGCAATGTCTTGAAATTACGCACGAGTGAGAACTAACAAGATGCACTAGTGAGTTAGCATTACATCATGACTTTTATTTTTACAGGCTTACTGCCAGTCTGCATGAACTTATTTTCAAATTTCAGCAGATGCACATGTTAAAGGCTATAAATGCGCGCATCATAGAATTATAAAATGCTATGTCCATTACCACTGCTTTTGTCTGGCAAGGGAGGCCGCAGAACAACATGCATGGTGATTACACCTCCAGGAAGCTCGCCGACTAGAAGTCTGGACTCAGCCAGTGTCTTATTGTTTTCTAGTATCTTGCCACCATTAATAAGTTTCACGTCATTTATAGTCTTCGGACCATTTTCTTTATCTGCCCAATAAAAAGCAACTCATTAGAAACTTTCACATACCAGCAATTTTTTAATCATTAAACCAAACAAAACAGTATCAAGAGATCTGGGGCAAGACAGATTTCTTTCTTTTGTTCTTTTCCTTTTTTGGTATGCCTGTGTGTGTTGATGCAAGATAATTCCAACTTACCATCTAAATGCAGGAACAAAATGCAGAATAAGAGCTCAACCGCATCAGAACAAAATAAAGCGAAATCTACACAACAGTAATGGCAAAAGGCAAATTATGAAATCCAAATATCATAACTCAGCATTGTTCCTTCTCATACTGAATTTCCTATGCATGCAGGTACTAGAGTTAGTATCTTCTTGGCAGCTACAAATATCTTGAACAAGGCACAATCAACAACAATGTAAGCAAATTCACTAATCTAAAAATCAAGATTTCTTTTTGAATCAGAAAACCTGTCAAGGAAATACTTACTGCATCATCAGATTTAAACAATTTAGCACTTAAAGTAATCTAAATCTTAGGCAGGCAAAAATTCTGGAAAACATTCATCTCTGATCTCACAAAGTGCAACTAGAACAGGATAAAATACCATCAAACTAAAGAAATTGCTTGGAAATTAAAAAGGGTAATTAGAGACATATAAAAGGTATTCGGGACATATAAAATCAACAAGAAAAACTTAGACTAATAAGTAATCATAAAGAACAGGAATAAAATCTCGAGATAAATATCCAAATCTAACATCCAATATCAAGAAGTAAATACACGAACAGTAATCTGAAGGAGACAAAACCCATATCAATTCAAGATGCATAAAAAGTCAATATAGATGAACTAAATTTTTAAACCTTTTGGCCACTCTGCAATTATCTTTTCTTTGAGAGTTGTCACTGTGATTGCTGGACTATATTTGCTTGGCCCAATATCTGTACCATCTGCCAGCCTGAATTTAAGCTCAATTAAATCTTCTCCTGCCATTGATTAATTTCGCATTAACCAAAAATCCACCTCAATTTTCCATACTAATCTCCAAGAAACAGCTTCAACTCTCAAAAAGATCCAACCATCTACTTCGTCAATCCCTTTTTTACAAAAAATTAAGCAAAAAAGACTGAAAAATAGAAAATTATCAACGGAAAATAGTGCACCCAGATAAAAAAGCAGTGATCTTTATCAACAAAATCTAAAAAAGAAACAAATTTTCAACAAAGAGAGATTGAGAAACCAGATTTGTGAATCCCCGAATCCTATATCTGTATCTTGACGGTAAGAGCAAAGGGAGGATGCATGAATAATTGATGACAAATTATAAAGAAACCCAAGAAGGAAGAAAGGCAGGTATTAAATTTGCTTGATGTAGAAAGGAAGAAAAAGGAAAATAAGAGAGAAAAACAACTAGCCAATTGGAGAAGTTTTCAACGAAATGGTTTTACCTGAATCTAACAGAAAAAATCCAATGATAGCTGAAAACGACACTTCTCCTTCACATTGTTAACTGTTTTATTTAAGAGACAGCCACCAATTTTAGTGCCTTCGTGAATTATTATTTTATCAACTATCTTCCTTTTATTGTTGAAAAAAGAATTATATATATAATTTTTTGTTTTAATTATTTAGACTAATATCTATTTACACGAGATATATCTATTAAAAGATAAAATATTTATTTTTAAATTTTATAGATATTATATATTTAAAATTTAAACTCAAAACAATGATAGAGAGATTCAACATAAAAAAAACATTTTTTTTTGTTTTTATTAATTATTATATTACTAAATTAAAAATTATATATATTTATATAATTTAGAAAAAGCATACAAAAAATTCATAATTATATGAAACTGTTTCAAAGTATGAGTTGATTCCACGCAACTTTTAATTATTCATCTCTTCGTATTTCGAAATCATCAAAACATAGAGCAAAATGTTGTTTCTAAAGTGAGGGTATAAATATAATCACTTATCTGTGATCATTTCTTTAAAAAAAAAAAAAATAGCATCATCATCGTAACTATGCTATATATAAAAGTGAGAATATAAAAATATATAAATTTATTAAAAAAATTAATATAATTATATTAGTTAATTGAATTAATTTTATCATTTAATAATTTAATTTATTAGTGAATAATATTAATAATTTATTAATTATAAGTCCAATTATATTATGACTAAATAACTATATTTTATATATATAAAATAAATAACTAATATTAAAAAATAATTTAATAAAAAAATATTAAAAATACACGGTAAAAAAATTATAATAGATAAAATAATTTTTATATAGTAAATAAATTAACAACTATAATGACAAAATAATTAATAGATAAGATAATTTGACGTGATTCTTTTACATATAATATGGTATAAAAATCAAATATAATTAACAACCATCTCTATATAAATTTATTATTAATATTGTTTTAATTTGATTTATTTTATATATTATTTATATTATTTTAAATATTTTCTATTAAATTATTAAATTATTAAAATATTTTATTTTATTAATTCTTGTTATTAATTAACTTAATTATTTAGTATTATTGAGTGTTTTAATTATTTGTTATTTATTGTTTTGGATGAAAAAATATTAATTTTGATATATTTGTGATTTATATTATTTTATTATAAATTTAATATTAATATTATCTTAATATGATTTAATTTTTAATGTTTTATATTATATTTATATAATATTTATGTTATTTTAATTATTATTCTATTAAATTATTTTATTGTTTTAATTTTGTTACATATTAAATTAATTAATTTAAATATTAATAAGTAATTAAATAATTAAATGACTTGATAAATAATAAAAAGTAATAAAAATGTGTTATAAATAATAAATAATTAAATTCAAAATGATGTACAATCAAAATATAAATATTAAATTTATAAGTGATGAACATGCAATGAATAATTAAATTCAAAATGATGAACAATCAAATTTTAATCAATAAACCTATAAATTCATCACCATAATTCACCGTACATAATTTATTAATATTAGAACCGTAAAATACTTACTTCTTCTATTTTATATATTACTCTTAATATTGGATAAATTAGTAATTTGATGAAATTAAGATAAATATGCATTATTATAATTTACTATAAATAAAATACCACAATAAAATAAAGCAAATTAATAAAAAAATTATATAAAAACCAAAGACACGTTAATGGAAAATTAATATATATAAAAGTGGGAATAAGAAGGACAGATAAAATGATTGTAAAATATTTACTACCTGTATTTTATATATGACTCTTAATAATGAACAAATTATTTAGAAGGACATAAACATCTAATAAAAATGCATGAGAATAAACAAAAAAAATATAAAATACTATTAAATTTGAGATAAATATTATCCTTATTTACTATATAAAATAATATGAAATTTGAGATAAATATATATTCTTATAATTCAATATGAATAAAATACCTAATATTAATTGTTATTCTTAAAATTGAATATATTACAAATAATATAAATTAATATTTAGATTAAATTATTCCTTCGAAAATATATTTAAATTAGTTAGTTTAGTGAAAAATTATTATAACAGCTAATATGTTAGTTTAATGATATTAGTTTGATAACCAGACCAAGCTAAAATTTTCAGTAAAACCTTTATACCAATAAAAATAGTAAGGATATATATATATATATATATATCAATTTCTACATTAATGTATCCAACTAAGTCTACCTTCCTTTAAACTTGAAGCTAAAAATTTAAATTGCGTAGAAAAAAATGATGAATTGGCTATGTGAATTAGACTTTCAACATCATAATTACTGATTGACCAGAGCAGCAAGTAGAAATTTGGTTGGATAGCATAGGGACGTATGTGAGTGGGGGTCCTGCCGCTTCCGACCTTTCCTCAGTAAAATTTCCACGCCCACTTTCCATTCTGTTACCTAAATTGCCAATGGTCTAAAAAGAATTATGAAATTTTTAAGATATTTGAACATATATTATAATAAATTTTAATACTTTTTCTTTCTATTTTTAATATATAAAATTAATAGTTATCAGATATATAAAAAGTATTATATATTTGCATATAATTAATAGTTATCAAGTACGTAAAAAAATATATATTTTTTTATATATGAAATTTATGCATTTCGTCATTTTTCTATCCTCTACACTTGTTTTTTTCTTACTTATTACACTTTTTTCCACTATATTTTTATATTTGAACTATATAATATAGTTTTTATTTATTATTGGATCTCTCATTTAGCTACTCACGAAATGCATTTCGGTTTATTATATAATAGTTTTAAACATTTGAATGTTTAGTTAAATCTGTTTTTTATAGTGCTTTTTATATGTCAAAGAACTGATATTGAAGTAGAAATACTCTATGTATTTAGAGTATATAATATATCTAAGGTTTATTATTATTATTATTATTTGATCATTTATACTTCAATTATATTTGGTCTCCCTTATATCAAATCATGGCTCTGCTCCTACCATAATCCTTGCAGCTCAGCAACAAGCAGGCATCTGAATTTTGTTTGAGTGATTGCCCGACTGAAATTGAGAAAAAGAAGCCGCTAATAGAAAAAGTTAGCTGTCAAATTTTCAAGCAAAGCAATCAATGTCAATTTTCATGAAAGTTGATGGAGATTCACATCCTTATAATTGTTGAAAAATGACTGCTTCCAGTTTTCAACATCAATTCCCCCACTACTGCCTCCACATTGCCCAACCATTTTCTTGGCTCTCTTCATTGCAATGAAATAGACATGACATAAAACTTTCAAGGTCATCTTAAGAATCCAACCAAGCACTTTTATCTCCACAGGCAGTTTACCAATTTAACTCAACAGAACTTTATGTAACCAGTTAAAAACAAGCTGAATGAATATTTCAGCCGAATCTATTCTGTGCGCGAAATATTCCGAACTATTGCAACTTTTTTATTTTATTTTTTCCAATTCTACATCTTCTGTTTACTTCAGGTTAGAAGGAAAATATCTCCATGTCCTTCCATGATCATATTCTGCCTAACGGCAACTTCATGATACTCCATTTTAACAATCACCCTGCATTCATCATATCAGCAATACCTCCTTGATATCTTCTTTTAAATGGTGGAATCTGAATTGAAAATGAGCACATTACAGACCATTAAAATTGCACCGATGCCTTATTGACTTTGCATATCTCTATTGCCGAGCCCACCATTAAGAAAAGGTGAGCTTATTGTCATGAAGAGAATCAGAATAATTATATGATGTTGATGTTTAAAGAGGACAACTAAGATAAACAATATATTTTTCATTTCTTAATTGCGAATAATCTAGGAAGTGGGAAGTAGCAGCTCGATGGATTCTTTCCCAGATGTCAGAAATGCACCAACAACGGAGAAACAAATGCTTTCAGATCTTTAAGAAAAATATGTATAATATATGATGAAACATATGATCTATGATTCTGGATTTAAAAAAAAAAAATTCTGCAGGGTAAACTCAGTGATAGCCATCAGAGATGCTAATATATGACAATGTTCAATAATTGAAATATGGATGCTCCTTTCCAATCCACGTAGAGAACAATTAATTAAAGCCGTGTTTTTACCTAGCTACTAAGAAATGTACAAAGATGCATACTCAGAATGGTGCAGCCATGCAAATGCTTTAGAAGTAAGTAACAGAGTCAGAGAGAGAAGATTCTCCCATTGTCAACCATGCATATAGAAGATATAAGATTTGGAATCTGATAGATACTGTTGCCTTTATTTTTCTGATTTGTGAATCTAATACAGACTGTCGTAATTGTTCTATATGATTGATACAACAAATTTCTAATTTACAAACCCAACATGTTACAACTTCCTAATGAGAATAATAAAATGCCCGCTATGTTCATCTTTAAATTGCACAAAATTCCAACCGACCAGATCTGACAATCAACAGTATGCGCTATCCTCGATGAAAAAATCCTTCAGATGCTGCTAAGAAGGCCATGTGAGGTGTGAAGAATGACTGACAAACTTGCTCCTAAAATCTTTGATCTTTGACCTTTGATATGAGAAGTCTGAGTAGCTGCCTCAAGAGATTGTCTGAAAATAAAGTGAGTCTTTCCAAATATAGTCACTTTAACAGGATCTAAAACATAAATAGTAAATACCTTCAATTAAAGTAAATCACACCCGTCAATATGCTGCTATATATGAAGAACTTGACAACTGAGCCGTCATTATGCTGCTATATATCAATAACTTGACAACTGACAAGTTCACCGTATCCAATATCTTTACGGGCAACAACCTTCCAGATAACAGTTTCAAATTCAGCCAGTGAGGCAGAGGGTTCAGGCGAGGAGCCTACAAAATGATAAGTTGAGCTCCATGGTGCAGAGCCCAAATTATTGCGTACACCAGCTTGCATAACCACAACTCTATGATTACCATCATTTGTAATGACATGTATCTTTCCATGAAAACCAGCAAGCAGAGTAGGAGATTCTGAATCTCCAGAATCATAAATTGGAACTTTTCTTATAACAACCTTCCAAGCATCTTCTTTCTGATCATACACTTTGATCTTACCAGAGTCTTGAGAACTAGACGGATCAAATGAATATAATTCACCATCTACCACAACACTCAACTTCGTACCTGCCTGCCGTGCAGGCCAACCTTCTCCCATGCCAGTTGGCATATCAGCCCATGAATTGGTTTCAGGATCATAAGTTTCTCCTCCAGCATCAACAAAGAAGGGCCATGAATACAAACTTTGAGGCACATATAATCTTCCCATGTATGAAGTCATTCCTGTTGCTATAGGCTTCAGCATGTCCGACCAAAATGCACTGGGGAGCTGTTGAGATTTTGAGAATGGCATACTTGGAACTTCTGACCATGTACTTGTGCAAGGATCATAAACTTCAGCAGACTGAAGAGGTAACAGTCCCCCTCGGAACTGACTAACCCCACCAACAACATATAGTTTATTGTTCAAAATGCTTGTCTTGCAATAGGCCCTTGCTGTAGACATAGGAGTGATCTCATTCCATTTATTTAGTACAGGATCATATCGCCAGACACAACTCATGGTCGAAGTTCTAAAAAATCCACCGAGCACATAGAGACAGCCATCGACAGCAGTGACGGCACAACCACAAAATGGCATTTGCTCAAATGGTTGCTTTTGCCCAAACCAACCCCTTACAATTTCAGTAATTTTTAAGCGTGGTCCCACCATGTTCCACAACCAAAACCCAGAAGAAACGATCTTTGATTCTTCTGCATTTAAATTAGGCATTGGAGGCAACCTCTGCCATTTTCTTGACACAGGATCCAAAGCATGCCAATAAAGTTCCTCTGCAGCTTTAGCCAACACATAAAGCCATTCCTCAGAGTATCCAAGTTCTTTTCTCAATTTGAACAGCTCATGGCTCATAATTGTTTGCTTCCACTTCCGTGTCACCAATCTGAGATTAAAGTAGTAAATTCTGGGTATTCTAGCAAGAATCTGGATTGATAACTCATCAGGAAGACTTGGAATCAATCTTGGACTTTCATCATAAAAGCTCAAGGATGTCTTTTGCCTCTTGCAGCTGGCATTATTACATGAGACCTCATTAAACTGGTCTGTCCAATTTTTGGTACCAGCCAAACTCAAAATAGCTCCCATTAAGAAATTCCCTAGTGAGCAATTCCAAATATGAGCAGGGAGAAAGCTGAAGAAAACCATAAAAGGAAAAATAGCAGCAATCTCAGAACATCGAAGAAAAATGTAGAAAGACAACTAAGACGAGAAAATGAGCAAGATGCAAAGACAAGCACTTCTATTCAAGGAATTAAGTAGTCCCAAAGCTATTTGACCAAAAAGTTAAAAAGAAGTCAATTGGAGCAGACGATGAGGCAGAGAGGGGAGAGAGAGGGGGGGGTGGGGGGAGACATTATTTTTATATAATTATCAATGTCACCCCTGCCCAGTATTTCACCTCCATAAAATATCCTACCAATTTATGTACGCATTCAGGTTTTAGAACATTTCTATGATTATCATCAAAACTGAACTATATACATCAACAACAACAACAACAAAAAAAACTCATTTCGTTAAACAATTGGTAAGATTAAAGAAAAAGAGGAACCGGAACAATTTCCTACCCACTAGCAGCATTGTATTCCAATACAGAAGTCCCCTATCCTCCACAATTGAGAAAATTGACCGCCTGGTTCTTTCATTTTACTCAAAGGAATCAAACAGCAAGCATTCAAAAATTTCATTTACCAGCACAATAATGAAAAAAAGGAAAAATCCATCATCAGATCATTAAAAAATCAAAACAAGCTCAATTAAGCAACGAAAACCCAACAATTTAATTCTTCAACAGTTCACTTCAAAATCAAACAGGAATCAAAGTCAAGACTAAGCAGATCCAAAAAGCAAAAATAGGGGCTCTAATATCGAGCCAACAATAACATGGATCTTCGGCAAGAAAGAAAGAAATAAAAAGATCGAGCAGAAGATAATTTCACCTGGTTGAATCTGAGTCAAGAATAGGAAAGCATCAAGCAAAGATTAGAACATCTCAGCGACCTCTGAAAAGGTACAAACTTTGAGGATTCTTTTCAATTTACTGTACATATAGAGAGTGCGACGAAATATTTATGAACAGATGGCTTGCCTACCTGCGTTTTTCCTGCTTTGTATATTTTCCAAAGCTTCACTGCTGGACTTCGCTTAACTAAAAAACAATAAATAAATAATAAAAAAATGATTTTGACACTTGACCCGCTTGCCACTGAATATTATAATGTAGGAAAAGTAGATGAGAATGACACGTGGACTTTGATCGTAGCAATTCGGTCGTGATGGAACGCTCGATTATGTGGGTTCCACCCCACCCCATGCGATGCTCGCGGAGAGACGTAGATCAGCTGTTTTTCTTTCCATATGAAATTTGAAAAATTTTTAAAAATGCAAAAAAATAAAAAAAACTCATAAAATATTATAAATGTGTATAAATGGGAAGGATAGCTAGTAAAATAGGTCGGTGAGGCTTGACAATATGTTCAAGAAAGTGAATCCAACCGAACCCATATGCATGCGGTTCGATTCTTCTGGCTGTTGGTTTATGAAGAGCCGCTGTTTTTGGCTGCGATACGTTAATTTACCCAACATCCATGCCATTTTATCTTGTTCTGTCTTTTGCCAAGAGAGAATAGATAGGTAGAAGAAAGAA
>CATIWF010003515.1:0-10985 GCA_949630135.1 Balakata baccata | reverse complement strand
CAACCATGGGATGACATATCACATGTATACTTATGCTAATACCGAAATAATGTTCAACATATATAAAATATACATTTAAAATACTACAAGCATGCATATATATATATATATATGCCCAAAATCATATAATCATTTAATAACATACATAGCATATTTGTCTCATATTATCAAATTATGTACATATTTCAATGAAATGACAATCAATGTGAATATGCCGATCATATTAATGATTAACCATAAATTATTCATAGTCAGCTGAACCTAGGGACATTATACATTCTTATGTCACATATCATAAAATATTCAATAATCATGTAACAAGAAGTCATTTCCATTTATTCAACTTATTTACTTAGCCAACAGCTCATTTACTCAAAACCGGACTAACTGGATAACGGATTATGAATAGGGGCGCTCTCCGAGGTTAAGCCACCCTATTCACCTGTTTGTGTATTTCTATAATTATGCTCGTCACGAGCTTGAGTCAAGGGCGCTCTCCGAGCTTAAGCCACCTTGATTTAATAACATAATTAATTTGCTAACATAATGGACAAGAGCGCTCTCCGAGCTTAAGCTACCTTGTCCAATAATTAAGAATCATGTAGAAATTTCCCACGGTACGTAAAAGATCCTCAATGGCATGTCATATATCCTAAGTCTCGTCCTTGTAAAGAGGAATGGGCAATTATACATATTCATAATTTATTTCAACACAATAGGTTATAATTTTATCTCATTCCATACTTGCATGTCATATGACATAATTTACCTTACTAGAGCTTACCAACCTCATATAAAATACATAATTATATGCAAAGAAAGAAAATTCCAACAATTTAACATATATATATATGTCACACAATATTTATGAGACCAAATTCCTAATATTCCTTTCCAATCAGATTTCTGTCATAATATTGGAATGCATTTATCACCCATTTAGGAACTGAATTATAACTCGTGCTAAGAAGTTTTATCTTAATGTCTTAACTTTCATATGCAGCAAGAATCACATAAAGCTGAATTTTATAGCATAAGTTATAGCTCAAACATCACAAGTTGTTCACTGAAATTTTGCCCAGGATATTATGGACAGCTCCATATCCAACATTTGTAGCCCATTTTTGGCATATTTATAAACAGAATTCGAATTCATGTTCTTCACGAAAGGTTTAGCTCTATGTGTATAGTTTCATTTCCAATTGGTTTTATGCAAATCCAAGTTATATAACATGAGTTATGGCTAAAGGAATCAAGGCTATTCCACAAAATTCCGGAAACATCACAAATACCATAGTTCACCAAAAATTAGATTAAATTCATAGACATCCTCAATAGTCATAAGTCATCATAATTATCATTTCCAACATCAATATTATGCGAATCATCATCTCAAGATATAACAACCACCCTTTCAAAAATGCAAATGATATGAGTTTAAAAATAAACATGCATATATGTACTAACCTCAAATGGAGCCTCAAAAACCTTATGCCTTCAAGCTTGGTCTTCCCTTTGGGGGTTACCACCACCCTCTATATCACCTAACAAGACATCAACATGCCTCTTTTAGGCCAAAGAACAAACATATGTAATGTAACTCTACTCTTTAAACATAAACTCAATTTTAACTATCAAACTATCTCTTTTAACTCAAAATTCATGTCAAGTTCCTTTTTTAACTAATCTAGAACCTAAAAGAAAGAGTTTTTTCTCTTCGATACCATAGCTTGACTAAAGAACTAACCCATATGAAATGGGTCTCCACCAAGCACAAAAATGGTAGAAAATAAGAGAAAAGAAGAAGACAAGATGATTTTTAGCTTCACTTACTTCTTCCTTTATCAAAGACAATGTAGATTTGAGTGTTTAGCTTCTTCCTTTCTTCTTTCTCTAAGAAAATGACTTCTTTAGCTCCAACAACTTCCTCTTTCTCCTTTTCTAAAGGGTTTTGGGCCATATAAGTGATTTTTCCTAGCTTTTGGTGATTTTGGCTTCCTTTGAGTGAAAAAAGTAGGAAAATGGAGGGGTAAAGAGGGAGCACGAATTTGGGTGAAAAAGTTAGGGTTTGGGGCTGATGTTAATGAGGAAGAAGAAGGGTTTTTATACTTTGGTAAAAATGTCACTTTGGTCCCTCCTTGTTTTTGCCAAATATCCACTTAAAACCTTGGCTTTTACTTCTTTCTTATAACTTTTCTCAACTTTATATTTTTTAATTAAATCACCCACAACAAAAATAAAATCTTTTGTTAATCTTTAAACCCCAATTTTAGACTCTAATAATATTAATTGCGGCAATTAAACATATTAATTATCCGCACCTAAATTACGGGCATTACATTAAAAGGATTGAGAATATTGAGACATAAATTTTATAGAGGTTCGGATATTAACTAACCATACTCCTTTCTCTAACCTTAATTGCGTATTCACTAATATAATTACTTAGATTATAAATGGAGTTTTAGCTAGCTCACTTCCAACTAGGTATTTTACCAAGGCTAACATTCAACCCATATTTTCCTTATGTTTTTATGGCTCATACAACAACCAATTCCTTGTAATTGGGTAAGTAATTTGGCTCACACTACCCAATTACAAGATAACTCAAGTGTTTGAAGATTAACACTTGAACCCTTACACAAATAATTAATTAATAAATATTAAGAAAATAAATTGCAAGAGTTTTGGCACTTTGAAAGTATTTAGATTTATTAAACGACCTTTTGGTAGGGTATTTATACTGATTACACACCAATTAGTCATTACAAAGTAGTGTCATAACTCTTTTTAGCATTCTCTTACAAGTGCATTAAATGCTGTCTGTAGAGAGGGGTTCCCTATCGGGAACATTACTTTCCCAATCAGGAAATGCCCTATTTTGATATGTGGCATCTTCTAGTTGGTTGAACCCTCCAACGGCTAGTCTCTATTCAATTTTCTTTGTCGGGACTCCTTATGTCCTAGCAGGGACTTGCTCGATGATGCCATAGCCAAAGACTTGGGTCTGTTGGCCTTAAGTGATTCCCAGTCGAGACCCCAGTTAGTTTGACTTTGGTCGTTTTGACTTTACGATGACTTGGCATATTTTGGTAGTGTCTCCTCTTCAACGATCATGTCCTTTTGAATTTTCCGATCGGACTATAACATGTCTCAGTTTGGAAATGGCATGTCCCAGTCGGGACATATCTTGTCCCGGTCTGCTTTCGCTACTACAACTTTAGAAGATCATAAAGCAATGTTTCCCGGTCTAGACACTTATTTCCAAGTCTGTACTTGAGTCTCGGTCGGGAGTTACGTGTCTCAAGGAAATGCTTGATTTGTTCAATGAGGAATTTATAACCAAATATGCTGAAACTTTGAACACTATCAAAACAATACTCAATGAAAATGTTAGTAACATTTAATTTGATTGTAAAGTTCAAAATAGAGAGCAATCACCTTAAGGTTAATAGTCATAAATGTTGATAGGCGGGGTGGCAAATAGGACCACCATAGTGTTTATGTGTGTAATATGCATAAAAAAGATAGTGAACCTTCTATTTTAGAAATGGGGACAACCTTTTCACAATGAATCTAAAATTTGTCATGACTATGAACATAGAAGTAGAATGCTTCACGCCTAGCCTTGACGGCTAGACATTATGTCATGGCCGTGAAGACATTATTCACAGCAAAAATGAACTTTGTTCTTGGGATGTGCTATCAGGTTTATAACATGTTATTCATTCCCATATGCTCATACATGATATTATACAACATGAATACATGACTATTAGTATAATTATGTTGAGAATGTGATTATATGCTATGCATATTATTTGAGGCATATGAGAATATGAAGATAATGTAAGGATTATGGTGTTAAATATACATTTCTCAACCTGAGGACTACTTTAGGGTAGATGGTGCACCATTAAAGGGATAAGCAATATGTATTAACGAGCCTGTGAGTGAGGATGGGTGGCTTAGGCTTGGGTATGAGCACTCCTGTTCCTGATACTCATAGATTTATATTCTTATACTCAGTCAAGTTATTTTAAGCTCAGAGAGCCCTCTTGACTTGAGATTCTAGTGAGTAGGGTGGCTTAAGCTCGGGTATGAGCACTTCTACTTCACACCCCGTATCCAGACAGTTTATGAATGAGGCTTGAACTATTTATTTAAATAAGAAATGGAACATGGAAATTCATTGATTTCATGAGCAAAAAAATGAGAAAAGTAATATGATGTATCATAAATTGGTTATATGAATTTGATATACTATTTCTTATATATATATATATATATATATATACACACACACACACACACACACGTGACATTTAACATGCATATGCCTTGAATGCATAGAGTAATGATATACAAATAAGATATGTAAATAATTGATGAGAAAGACCGGTGGTTAACTCAAATACCAGTTTTAAAAGGCTTAAATTCTAGGGGTTCAGCTCCCTTTTATATTTGATATACGTTTAAGTCTCCAAGAGTTCAATGCATTGATTGGTAATTGAGATATAAAAGAATTGTTAAGCAATTTAACTTTGAAATAACTATACTAGGATCTAAATATGTATGATGCTGAAACATCGATATATTAAAATAAAGAAAAAAGAAATGCAATCTATAAATCAAATAAGTATGTATGTTTGAGGCATTGATTAAATAGGTGACTGCTGTATGAATATTAAAGTAATGCCTTGATATTGTTATGATTACATGATTTTAAAAATGATTGTGTGACCAATTATAAATGCCATAAATTATATGTTACATGTTATATTTAATATGCATATATGTATTACTAAGTTATGAGTAGTTTAATGTGTTTTCACATGCACGCAGGTTATGAAGCCAATATATAGTTGATGTAGCAGTTGACAGAGGAAATGCCAAAGCCCATGCAGAGAGGAGACCATATAGGCCCGAATTATGGACCAGGCATCTTCATAGCATGCATTTATTTATTATATTGATTTATGGGGATGTAATTAATTATGTTTGTTATCTTACAATTATTTAACATGATGTAATGTAAAATGAAAAAGAAAAAAAGAAAAGAAAAGGAAAGATATGACTTAACTAGACATAGTTGAGATACATGAGATGAGAGCCTGATGGGCCAATCTAGAATATGGACTGTGGTTAAACTAGTACACATGAGCTAGTGATAGTTAGTACATGGTATATTTGATAAGTTAGACAAGCAAGTCTAATTGAGTATACATGCCTTAGAGTATGATAATGATTTATATAAAAAAAAAAAATCAAAATTTGGACCGGTTATAGCTACCCAGTCTATAGCACTTCCTATATATTATGAGACACATTCCTAATATTTAGGAGGGTGTTACACTCAACCTTATTCTTCATTGAATTGCATGACCTCTCTTATAGCTTAATTGTGTAGTTTAACTATGATTTATTTTTACATTTAAATATTGTAAATATCTTTTGAATGCATTCATGTAAGCCTATAAATAGATGAATGATAAATTAATAAAGTACATCTACTAGGTATCTACCAAACATATACTTAAAGTATACCAGACATTTACTTGAGACTTATCCGATGTTTGCCTTACATCTTCCATGACAAAGGTTCACCGAAAATATACCAGACATTTATCATATATTTATCCAATTTATGCCCTACATCTACCAAAAATTTACTAACAACTAACAAATATCTACCCATGGTTTACTAAATATGCACTAGACAATTTACTAGAAGTACTATTTTAATTTCATTCAAATCTACTCGAATTCATAAAAATAATAAATAAATTAGATTTTATTGATTTATCAAATCAAAATTATATTATTAATCTTTTAAAAATCAAAATTGTAATAAATTATATGATTACTCATGCACTTGCATCACCTTTCAAAAGCTTCACACACCGCTCGCTAGCTCTCTCACACCCAAACAAAAACTACCAAAAGTCAAAATTAATACACACCACATACAATTACTCGCATTCTCTGCAATTTCTTTTCTTCTCTAATTATCTCATTATCTTCCTCTTCTCTTCTCTTCTCTTCTCTTCTCTCAGTCTCTTCATCTCTTAGATTAATTTCCTTTCTACATCCATCTAGGGGAATGACTTCGGCAGGAGATCCAATTCTCAGTCTAACTACAGCGGAGGAATCCCAACGAGGACACCGACCAACTGCATATGATTTGAAATGATGACACCGTGTAACGTTGTTTATGTCCGCTGAGAAAGATCGAGAGTTTAACTGGACAAGTTGGAGAGATAGCCAAACAATTGAAGTTTGATTCTAAATCCAAAATTAGAATAAGTGAGGCTATGCCAAGGTTTGATGAGCGCATTTAGTAATAATAATAGATTTGAAATAGATAGATGATAAAAATAGTAAAATTAAAAAGGTAATTAGTAAAAAAAATATTGCATATATTTTTTAAATAAAAAATTAAAAATAAGTAGTTTGTAAAATTTTCTTAAAATAAAATAAGTGGTAAAACCAATTAGGTAAGGGAGACAATGACAATGATTGAGCATGAAAAATGGCTTAAGGAGGAAGTGAAGGAATCACTTTCAGGGAACAACATGATTGGGAGGCCAAAATCCATTATCACCCGAACAACGGCTTAATCACATCTATAGTCAGTAATTTTGATATTATTAAAGTAAAGTTATAAATTTTATTTTCTATAAAAGTTACTTAATTATAATTTAATTAGATTCTGTAAAATTATTTTCGGCGATTTTTGAGCAGTCAATGATACGGTACAGGTTAAATAGAGTACCTTATATGTTTACAACTTAACATTTACATCAACACTATAAATTGAAAAATAGTGTCAATTGGAATATCAGAATTTTATTTGATCTATATAATAACGTTCTATTTGACTTATACAGTGATATAGTGTCTCATATGCCAACTGGAATGCAAATATGATTATTATTGTTATTGATTATTGAAAAATTACCGGAAATAACTTTATTGAAACTAAACTATAGTTATATGACTTGTATGAAAAAAAAATTATGAGTTTATTGCAATAATACCAAAATTTAATGATCATAAATAAAATTAACCCCAAACAATCTTACCAATACCTAAGAGAATCCATACCATATATTTATGTTATATATGTAATATAATACCTGTATTCTATATTTCAAAAAATAACATACCTAAACCCAGCATAAGGTGTCACTTTTATAGATTTTTTGGGCTTTTAGAGGGAGCTTGTCTTATCTGATTATAGTAATTGCCCTTTTCCTCTCTCAATTTGCATATTTGTATAGTTAAATAGGTAAATTATTAGTTTTTATTTTTAAAAGTACATTTAATACATTATATATTCTTTTTATTTATTTATTTATTTATTAAAAATAAATAAAATATTAAATTTTTTTTCTTTTTTTGTCTTAAAAAATATCAAAAAAATACTAAAATTTTATTATTATTATTAACTTGATACTAAAATATCAAATTTATTCTTTTTTTAAAATGTACATTTTAAGTTAGCTAAATATTAAAATATAAATAAGGGTATATCTGATATTTTTTAGTTGATTAATATAATATTTTAATTGATAAAAAAATATTTTATTTAAAATTAAAATATGTGTATTAAATCAAGCTGATAAATTTTATAATATATTTTTGAAAATAAAAAAATAAATTAACGTGTTTATATCAGAAATGTCAAATTAAATTCCTTTGTTTTTATGCGTATATGGGAAAAGCTGCCAATACGTGCACTAATACCAAAAAAGGTAGTGATGTTGATGAGTTCAATGCATACAAATTGTATATGATCACATTATTTTTGGGAGAAAAAGATAGAATTAATTATTAATTATTTACTATATATAAAGCCATTCTATGCTACGCCACAAACCAATGAAATGGCCTAAAGAAAAAAGGAAAAACGCAAAAAAACAGGATGCGTTTTGTCTGCCTGTAAAGCTATGCCACTCAAACACCTACACTGCTTATCTGCTATTATTTTCCTCGGCTTAAATTTGTTGATAAATTATAATGTATTCAATCTTTATTTTCAACTATTGCACTAAGTATACATAGTTGCTCAAATATTTAGATATTTTTTTCGCAAACATTTACTTAATTTCTTGAATAATTTTATTGAAATTCATAAAATTTAAGACTTAAGCACCTATTATTTGATAGGTCAAAAGACCATTTATTTCAAAAAAAAAAAAAAACCTCTATTTTATCTTGTGCAGCAGAATGAAAAGGAAAAAAACATAATGAAAGAACTTCATCTTAATTATATATGGAAATAAAAATTTGAAACATAAAAAATTAGATAGATTAAACGGAAAGTTGTCATTACTAAAATTTAAAAAGGGATAGCATTGCATAAGAAAAATAAAACAAAAAAAGATATATATCTAGCAATCCATTAAGCCAGATTGGATAAATTTGAATCGTATCATTTTAAATTGGGTTCAGATCGAATTTTTCATAAACAAGATTTGTGAATAATATAAATAGTACAGATGTTATTATCTTGTAAATAGTTATATTTCATATACATGTCGATATGTGACTGCTTAAATTTTATATTTGAAAGGAATATAGAGAGACAAATAGGTTTGGATAACATCTTATTCGGCTAATAGAAGGACAAAAGGGTATTACATTTAGATGGAGGAATTTAGATAGGATAAAAATTGTTAGGTCACTAATATTTATAGGATAAATATTTCCTTTTCATCCAAATATTTTTAAGTTACGCAACAAAATATTTAATTGGATACAATCCATATTTACGACAAAAAACTGTTGATTAATTTCAAGATTCAAATATTGCTGGTTTATAAAAATTTTGGCTTAATGGACTTCTTCAAAAAAACTTAGCAATGAGCAATTGTTAAAAGATAAATAGATAAAGAGCTAGGATTTATAGAGTTTCAAGTATTAATTAATCTTACTTCTCTCCCCAATTTTCAATTGAGGATTTTCACTAACTCAATCCTAGAGTTACAATGGAGTTTTCCTCGCTCACTCCCAACTAGGTATTTTTCCTTTAGCTCACACCGAACCCAATTTTTTGTATTTTGATGAATCACACAAAACCAATTTCTCATATTTTTTCCTAGGCTAACACACAAACCCAATAAGAGTTTTTCCTCTAGGTTCACTTTTACAACCTATTCCTAAGTGTTGAAGATCAACACTTGTACCTTTCTCACAATTACAAATATAAATGAGAACTAAAATTACAAGAGTTTTGACATAGTTAAGAACTTGTTCTTCTCTTCAATGGCCTTTTGGAGGTCTATTTATAATGTTTACTTTTTAACTAGCTATTACAAATATGTGTCATAACTCTTTCTAACATTCTAAAGATGTTGCAGTTGCAAAATACTCTTTGCGGTCACAACTCTATATACATCCGTTGCCTTTTAACAAGTGGCAGCCTCTGATTAGTCCTTACTCTCAACGGAAATATAATGGTGTTGCCTAAACAATCACCAAGAGGAGGGGGGAAATTAAAAATTTTTGCACATACAAGGGAGATAAAAGGTTAGAAGAGATGGACACACAAATTTTTATAGAGGTTTGGGTGTTAACTAACTCTACTCATCTCTCCAAGTGCAATTGGGTATTCACTAATATAATATTTAGATTATAATGGAGTTTTAACTAGCTCACTCCCAAATAGGTGTTTTCAATCAAGGTTAACACTCAACCCAAAATTTTTTTGTATTTTAATGGTTCACACAACAACCAATTCTTTGTAATTTTGGTTCTCACACACCCCAATTACAAGACAATCCCAAGTCTTTAAGGCTAACACTTAAACCTTTATAAAATAATTAATGAAAGAGGTTGAGAAATAAATTTGCAAGAGTTTGGCACTTGTAAAGTTGTTGGATATCTTAAATGGCCATTTGGTAGGGTATTTATACTGATTACCTTCCAATTAGCTGTTACAAATTGGTACAATTATTCTTTCTAACATTCTTTTTTAAGTGCATTTAATGCAGCTTGCAGA
This sequence comes from Balakata baccata, assembly GCA_949630135.1. Classification (NCBI taxonomy): domain Eukaryota; kingdom Viridiplantae; phylum Streptophyta; class Magnoliopsida; order Malpighiales; family Euphorbiaceae; genus Balakata; species Balakata baccata. The sequence continues at coordinate 979 of CATIWF010003515.1, read as the reverse complement.
AAAGGGGTTTCTGATCAGGAACATGGGTTTCCGGGTTGACAAATGACCTATTTTGACACGTGACATCTTTTGGTTGGCTGAGGGCTGTCCTGGTCTACTTTCGTATCTAGAATTTTGGAAGATCAAAAGGTAGTCTTTTCCGGTCTGGATATGTATTTTCCGGTCTGTACTGAAATTCCAGTTGGGAAATAATGGTCCCGGTTGGGAGTTACGCATTTCCAGGAAATAATTGATTTGTTCAATGGGAAAGTCACAACCAAATGTGCTGAAACTTTGAACACTATCAACATAACAAAAAATGAAGATGTTAGTAATATTTAATTTGATTGTCAAGATCAAAATAGAGAGCAATCACCCTAAGGTTAACAATCTCCCCCTTTTTAATTTTGACAATCAAACTAAGCGAAAATAACAATTTGGTAGTGCATATATCAAATTAAAGTACTGAATAATAAGTACGCAAAATTTCATATCATTTGAAGGTAAAATACTTATTGAATAACTTAAGTCAAACAAGATTGTTAAAGTCAACATAGTTAACTAAGTTACCAATCTAAAAAATTAGGTTGATTTTTGCATAAGTTTCATCGTCTTTCTTCTCCCCCTTTGTCAAGATCAGAAAGATTAAATGCATATAAGGCAAAAAGGCAATCACTAAGGAGTGTAAGAGATGAAAATAAGAAAACATTTTATTGAAAGTTGAAATGTATTACATGAAAAAGAGAAAATGTGTGATATAATTATGATATACCACACATTTAGAGATTTTATCCTAAAAAGCAAAATAAACACAAAGAGAGATAGGTCTAGTCTTCTTCTTCTTCTTCATTGTGAAGGGTTTTGATCATGTATCACATACATATAACGCAGCGGAAAATAAAAATTTTCAAAAACCCGAATCAAAGGATTTTCATGTGCCAATTAAAACTAATTTAACCAAAGAAAATTCAGAATTTATACCTTTATAATTTCTTGATTT
>CATIWF010003512.1:0-22068 GCA_949630135.1 Balakata baccata | reverse complement strand
CAAAAGAAAAGGTGAGTTTAATTATCAAACGATTTCTTTGGTACGTGCTACGTGTAATGTGACTTGATTTGCTTTATTCGAATTACATGATTGCTATGATATGGCCAATGAGGCTGTATTGAATGTAAAGTATATGTTTGTATTACATGTATGGATTTTCTTTGACAAGGCAAAAGTTGACTGAAATGTATAATGATTGTTGCAAATGCATATGCATATGGATTGATCCAACACAGGGCAACAATTGACTAGTTTCCTTTTTTATAATCATAACTCACAAAATACTTTGGCTTCCATAGGGTTTACCTAATACACAAGGCTAAAACTTTCATGTATAGAGCTTTAATTAATTCAGCCTAAAAATATCTTAAAAATGAGTATGAAATTGCTAGAGCTGCACAGGTACCAGAAGCAGTTTAACCAAGGAACAGTCATGATTCATTTCACAATAACTCAACCTACTCAAAAATAAAATATATGAAATTTATTTAAAAACTAGAGTACACATGTGGCTACAATTTTCATATGGTTCTTCCATCAATTTGGCCCTTAAGATGATCCAAATAAGCCAACAAAATGAGATATCCCATTGATACTTCTCCAAGAACCAGTTTAAATCAATTTCATATATTTATTTTTAAAGACCAAATCTTGAATAATTATTTATATATCCATAAACTTAAGACTTAAATCTACAAGTTTCATGTTTAACAATTTTCCAAAATCAATCTCTATGGGCATCAAAATCAGAGCATAATCAATTGCCACGATATAAATCTAATAACTCTAAACAACCCAATAACAAGGGAGAAGAGATTACATACTAAAAATAATTTATTTTGGAGTGATTTTGATACAAATCTTGAGTTAAAGGATGAAGAAAAGGGGCTATTATGGGAGGAGAGGAAGAAGAGTGGAAATGATATTTGAAAAATTATGTAGAAGCTTAATGGTATTTATAAGGCCAAATGGAGCCATAGCCACTGCACCGACTTTGCTGACTTTGCTGTCCACTATTTTTTTAAGGTATGCCACTATTTTTTTAATTTATTTTTCTTTTCTTTTTTTTATTAATTTACTTATTTATTATTATTATTATTATTATTATTATTATTATTATTATTATTATTTTTGCATATATCCCATCCTACTAGTCTTTACTAGAATACACTTTAATCATGTAGTCTAACTTTGTCAAATTAACTTTGTCCATCAATTTAATTTATTTTAATTTCTAATTTAATTATTTATTCCTTTTTATTCCTAATGTCTTTCATGTGATTTCTATATATAACATTGTCCATTCAAATTTGGTTTCCTTTCTAAGTAATCTTGTAATTGGTCCTACTATGCTAGAAAATCCCTTCACAAACCTCCTACAGAACCTGCTAATCCAAGGAAACTTCGAACTTCTGTCACATTACGAGGCGATCTTCAACTCAAAATTGCTTCTATCTTTTTAGGATCCACTTGAATTCGTTTAGCTGACGCAATGTGTCCTAAGAATCCCACTTCTTCCAACCAAAACTCATATTTTGATAATTTTGCATAGAGCTTATTCTCTCTTAAAGTCTGAAGCGCAACTCTCAGGTGCTTATCATGCTCCTCTTTGTCTTTCGAATACTCTAGGATATTGTCATTGAAGACTACCACAAATTGGTCTAGGTAAGGCTTAAAGATCCTATTCATCATGTCCATAAAGGCAACTGGCGCATTTGTTAAGCCAAAAGGTGTAATTAGGAATTCATTGTGGCTATACCGGGTCTTGAAAGTTGTTTTGGGTACATCTAACCCCTAATTTTTTATTGATAATACCCGGATCTAAGATCAATTTTGGAGAATACATTTTGGAGAATACCCTTGTTCCCTTTAGTTGATCAAACAAATCATCAATTCTAGGGAGAGGATATTTATTTTTAATTGTCACCCTGTTTAATTATTGATAATCAATACACAATTGAAGAGTACCATCTTTCTTTTTCACAAACAATATCGGAGCACCCTACGGTGACACACTCGGCCTTATGAACCCTCTGTCTAGTAACTCTTGCAATTGAGCTTTCAAATCCTTCAATTCAGCTGGTGCCATTCTATATGGGGTAATTGATATTAGGGTTATACTAGGAATCACATCAATTGCAAATTCTACCTCCTGATCTGATGGTAAATCTGGCAAATCATCAGGAAATATATCTACAAATTCACAAACTGTAGGAATGTCCTTGAGTTCCAGGCTCCCCTTTCTAGTATCTATCACATAGGCCAGATATGCCTCATATCCCTTTCTGATGAATTTTTGAGCTTTTAATGCAGAAATGACATTAGTCAAACATGTTCGACCTTCATCTCGAATGATAAAGTCATCCTGCTGGGTAATTTTGAGTAATACTTTTCTGGATCGACGGTCGACTATATCTTCATGTTTTGCCAACCAATCCATACCTAGAATAGCATCAAATTCATGGAAAGGTAACTATATTAAATCTGCTACAAACTCTCTACCCTGAACTGCTATAGGACTTTGTCTATATATTTGGTTCACTTTCACACTATGTCCTAGTGGATTGGTCACAATTATCTTATAATCTAAGGTCTCAAGTGTTATATTTCCTTGTCTAAGTGTAGATGTGTATATGTATAAATGCATGGAACCAAGATCTATCAATACATGTAAGTTAGAGCCAAATAAAAAAATTTACCAACTATAACATTTGGCGTATCCTGGTCCTTGCAAGCTCTCATCGTATATGCTCTACCTGGAGCTCTGTTTCCCTCGGCTCTGTCAACTGTCTCTGATGCACCATAACTTTGTCCTGCACAACCACCTCTGAACTGACCTCGACCATTACCATGGTTCTTCCCTGTAATCATTGTCTGTGTTAGTGCTATATTGCCTATACTAAGTTTGGGACAATCTTTCCTTATATGATAAGTGGCTCCACATCTCATGCATGCTCCAGTTAGCCACCAACACTCTCCTTGATGGGATCTACCACAGTACTAGCATATAGCATGAGTTGACCTCCTAGACACTGATGTTGGAGAACTAGTAGATGACGTTGTGGGTCTCAACGGTTGACCTCGTCTACTAGAAAATGTCTGCCCAACACTCCGTGACTGAAAAGGCCTGGGTACTATTTGCCCTTGCCTACCAGATATATGGGCCACACTAACCATCAACTTCTTATAGGACTCCTCTATCTTTATCTTCATCCTTATTTCTACACTAAGAGTAGAGGACACTAATGTTGCAAAATATGTATGCTGGTGGGAAGAAACCAGGTACCCCATCTTATCATCAAAGCCATGCCTAAATATATGACAGTTATCTGCCTCATCCTCTATAATTCCCATGCATACTTACTCAAATGAGTAAACTCTTTCTCATAGTCAGCCACTAACATACCTCTCTGTCTCAATTTTAGGAATTCTCTCTTTTTTTTTTATCAATATAAACTCGTGGCACATATTTCTTCTTGAATTCCACCACAAAGAGATCCTATGTCAGTGGCCTTAGAATTTGAGGTTTTGCTAATACCGATTTCTACCATTGATAAGCATGCTCCTGAAGTAGAGATAGTGCATACCTAGCTTGTCCTTCACAGGACACTGAAATCATCAAAAATCTGTTGTCTGTTCTAGCCAAAACTCTCCTACTATTGAGTCATTCTCTCCTACTTATAAAATTTGTAGCTCAGTATTTTCTTAATTTTTCAATTTGGGATTTTGTTTGAGGTGGAGGAGGTAGTGTAGGAGGTGGCAGAACAACTAGTACAATCTGTTGTAACAAACTAGCCATCTGCTGCATAAAGGGTGTTTGACTTGAGTCAACCTGTTATGCAACATGCTGTGGTGCTCTATACTAGGCCCTGAGTCTCTAATTGACTCTATTAGTCTATGAGCAGTAGAAATATATATACTATCACCCTCTTTTTCTACCTCATAACTTCGCTGTGAGCCAAGAACCATAAATACCTATATTATCAGAAGAAGTGTTCCTTATCAGAATAAAGCATCGAAAATACATATGCATGAATTATGCACCTATCTCCCATACCCAATTAGGCGAGAACCTTTTAATCTTGCTATGATAACAAAAATTATAACACCCTTTACCCCACTCTAGATTAGCAAAGTAAGTGAGTATTACCTGTTTAACTGTATTAATTAAAATACTTGGACCCCTTTTTCATATTTTTAAAATCCTTACTCTTAATATTCTTTTATTATATTTATACAAATATCCTTTTAAATAAGTATTTTATACATATAAAAAAATTATTTTGTATCTTGTAATAGAACATATATATTTACATTAGAATATTATACTTTATATTGTACTTACATGCCCCATTATATATACTACATGAGAAAAATCTTTGATAATATATTATAATACTATATCAAAATATACCAAAATTAATTTAGAGCTTTAAGTTGTTGTCCGTCTAGATTTTCTTCTTCTTCTGACAGATATTCTAATGTTCCAGATCTTTTGAACCTACACGAAGAAAATCTACCCGCGCTAAGCTGATAACTTGGTGGTGCTTCATAGGATAAAAATCTTGCATACATATGTTAATTCATGCCATTTTTATCATACTACATGCATTGCAAATTAATCAATCAAAACATATAGGTTCATCATTCGTAACTTAAAAATTCATCTTTCTTAACTTACAAATTCATCATTTAATAGCCATCTTGTATCCAATAGTCTAATTAAATTATTTCAAGGTGTTTATTATTATTTATATATACATATATTATTTATTATTTTCTTTTTCCAAGCCCTTAACACCTGTATCCGAATTCATTGATAGGAATATGGGGTTGTCATTCCCGACTTTTTAAATATGTCATTATCGGCCTTAATTAATGTCATCACCGGCTTTTTTTTTTATAATGCCATTATTTATTTTTTTAATATTGCCTTTATTTTTTTTACAATAATTAAACTGTGCGCACATTTCACTCGATCCTTGAATGGCACGACAAACTATCATCTATTCTAATTCTATACTCGGTGTACCTAGGCTTTGACATTATTAATCCTTTTGTTAAAAATTTACAAATATCACACAATGATATATTATATGTTCCATATATAGTAATAAGATTAAAATTTTCCAACATTCATCACAATTACACTTCATAGTACATGAAAAAGACAAAAATACAAATTCCATTTATAAGGCAGATTTCGGCTCTAGGCTTGAGTCATAATCTAACAATTCCAATCATAACAGTCAACTACAAGGGTCTCAAATACGTGGAAAAATGTTGAATTTAAGAAAAACAAACTCACCTTGATGAATGTCTAGCTTGGCTGAAATTCCCCTAAAATTTTCTTCTTTTATCTCCTTTGTTCTTGTTCCTTTCCTCTACTTTAACTCTCTCTTTTATGGTGTAACTTCTTTAATTACTTGATTTCTCTCAAACTAAACTTTTTTTTTTCACTCTTTAAGGAGCTTAAAAATACAAAAATGGAGGGTTAGAGGATGGAGTGTGGCCAGCCATAGAGAGGAAAAAATGAAGAAGATGATGACTTAGGTGGATAAGTGTTGAAAGTCACCAAAATTGACTCTTATACTAAGGTTTGAGCGTGTGAGTCCCACTAATTAGTTTTATCTCTCTTTCTATTGGTCAATTAGCTTAATTAATCTTGATTAATTTTTAATTATAAGAAATTCTAACTCTTACAAATTTTTTCCCAACAAATTTGATAATACCGATTTTGTCCATAGGAAAATTTTATTTTTTCTCCAATTCTTCTACAAAACTTCTTAATTTCCAAATAATAATACCCCTAGTTATTTTCCCTTATAATGTGTCATTTTTCCATTGGTTCGAATTTAAACTCTGATCAAACCGGTGCGCCCGATTAAGGCCACGCATGGCCGGGGCGTAAATCGCTGGATGTTACAGTTATCTTGCATAATAAGCAAGATTCACATGTATTAAATGATTCATAATGAAGTGATCCTAAGCTACTAGCTTTGTATAGCGTAGCCATACACCTCTCACTTATATGGCTAATGTGATAATGCCATAAATAAGCAGGTTTAGGGTGTTACCTAATTTTTGTTTTTTTTTATTATTTTCGATATTGAAAATAGAACTAGACATATCCAATATGTAAATACCATTGCACAAAGTTCTAGTTCCATATAGAATATCATTCAACAAACTGGAACAACTATTGCCATTAAAGGTCAAATGAAATCCATATTTATTTAAACTAGAAACAGAAACAATGTTTTTAGTAAGTGCTGGATCATAAAAGAAATTTTCAAGTTCTATTACAAGCCCACTTGGGAGTGTAAAAATATATGTTCCTACAGCTAATGCAACAACCCTTGCTCCATTGCCTACGTGCAGTTTGACTCTCCCCTCTTGAGTTGTCTTATGTTCCTTAGGCCTTGCATATCAATGCATATGTGTGAGCCACAACCAGTATCCAATACTCAAATGTTATTACAAGAAACAATATTAACCTCAATAATGAAAATACCTAAAGTAGATGGGACTTCGAATCCCTTCTTCTTCAAAGACTCCAAATAGGCCTTGCAATTCCTCTTCTAGTAGTCATCCTTTGCACAGTGGAATCAAGTCTCTTTTGGGGGAGTCTCTTTGGCCTTCTTCTTGGCCACACCTCCCTTGGGCTTAATGGACTGCTTCTTCTTCTTGTTCTTCTTCTTAGAACTCGAAGAGTCCACTAACATCATAGTCTTACCCTCCTTTTTAATGCAAGGCTGAACTATCTTGAGCATATTGATAACCTCAGGAATGGAAGATGTAATGTTGTTCATCCTATAGTTAAGCATAAAATGTGCATAACTATTGGGCAAACTAGTAAGACTTAAGTTAATACTTAATTCATGATCCATTACAAATCCCAACTACCCCAGCCTCTCAATATACCTATTCATCTTCAGTGCATATTGCATTAGAGATGTCCCTTCAACCATCTTAGAGCGAAAGAGCAGCTTGGAGATCCCAAAATGTTTGGATCTAGCCAGCTCTTCAAAGAGCTCCTTCAGATGGTATTGGCAATTATAGCCTCGTGCTGCTTCTAAAGCTCAGGTGACATTGAGGCAAGCATGATATAGCCAACCAACTCACTGTCATCTAGATGCTTCTTATATACCTTTTGAACCTCTTCAAAAGCATCAGTAATAGGGAGATCGGAAAGTGGCTCATCTAAGACATAGCCTCTTTTTTCAGCCTTGAGAACTGTTCTCAGGTTTCTAAGCCAGTTCAAGAAGTTAGGCCCTGTCAATTTGTTTGCATCCAAGATTGATCACAAATTCACATTAGATGACATGGTGATGATTCTAGCAACCTAGATGTAAAAGAGAACATGTTAGAAATGTACATGAAGAATACATGATTATTAGGTCTTTAATAATAAGCATTATGGCTCCCACAATTTTATTACTAACCTATAGCCCTTACTATGAATTCGAGAGAACCTATATGGAAGTTCTCCTAATGGGTCGATATCTAATCTTGTTGAGAATAGCCCTGGCACAAATCCAGTCGACCACTTTAGTTTGAATGGTAGGTATTTGATCCATACCAATTGCACTCTCATGCAACTATCGAATCTTGTGCTATCAACTAATTAATATGTGCATATACATCGGGCTATCAACTCTTGATGCATGCATATCTCATATACACTACCCAACTTCACCTCCAATACTTGATCTGGGACAAACCCAACAAATCAATGATATTGGTTAAGTCCAACTTATTAATCATGAAATCTTATTTCAGTGGTTTGAACATATTCTTATAGAGTGAGTTTGAGGCAACTCAACAATCCAACTCTAGAAGAACTCTGGATCTTGCTACATTAATGGAAGGCATAAAAATTAATTGTTTATTTAACGAGGGGTTTTGTTAATTTAGTCTCATATATTAACTAGCATGCATTATACATTCATCATCACAATAATATATAAAGATAGTTACATTATCTACATGGCACGATTATGGACATTCTACAATCAATTCCTTGAGCCAAAGGGAATTGATTAAGCCAAACCTAGGAATATGCATGAGTTACAACCTAAAAATAGAAATTCAAAAATTATATTTCTAGTTTTCATCTCTATGGCATCTCCTCCTTACTTCTTGCTCCTTTACATCTCCAATCTATCCTAATCCTATGTAATCTAATTACATATTTTCACAAAGAAAACCTAAAGTTACATTTGAGGAGAGTGAGAAGAGAAGAGAAATATACAAAAAAAATAAGGAGAGGCAGGGACACACAAGCCTTATTTACCATAAAATAAAATTTAACTATGCATGCTCAATCACATTGGACTTAGGTGCATAATCATCCATCATGCAATCCATACTATGATGCCCTACCTATATAACAGGATTATGCATATTATTTCACTCGATAACATGAACAATCCCATTATATAGTTAGAGTTCCATTATCTATGCTTCTTATACTAGTTAATTACAATTTATATCATAAAGGCTCACATATATATATATATTTTCTTTTCATAATATATCAACATTTAATTTTGGCTCAAGGCCTCATACATGGATAGAATACATATCATAGTTGTATCATAATACAGGCCATTATCACTATTCCCGTATGCATGGATATACAAAATACAAAACATGATAAGCTAGACCCACAAACTGGGTCTCAAATGTCTTCTCTTGATATGGACTCTAGCAGACTTCTCTTTCTTCAACTTTGCTATCTACAAGCTCCTTGACTTGCGTGAGAAAAACTCACTCTAAGCTATCTCTAGCTTCATGGTACATATGAGTATTGGAATTTTCCCATGCAAACATATAAACAAGGTATAACATATATCATGTCATGGCGTTATGTATCATGGCATTATGAGTATTATATCATGTTTATGAAAGCTATAGAAATGTAGTATCACATGCATACAATGTCTGCGTTCATTTCATATTATATACCTTAACCTCATTATCATTATTCATGCGATCAACTTCTTACCATCAATCATACATGTCATGTTCATTTTCTTTTCAATAAGCAACTTCGATAAATATAACCCAAACCTCATTTCCCGGGTTGGCCGAATACAGGGTGTGAAGTAGGTGCACCTAATCTAGGGCTACTCATCCTACTCACTCTATGTATAGGGTAATAAAGTAGGCGCTCCCAATCTAGGGTCAGACATCCTACATACCCACTATGTCCTGTGTGCTCGTTTGAGCTCCTCAAGTCAAAAGACTGAGTATAATAATGGATATGAGTGTTAGGAATAGGAACACCTACTCCAGAGCTAGCAACCATGTTCCCCTCTCATACCATGTAGCAATACATATCATTTATCCCCTTTATGGTGCACCATCTATCTTAAAGTGGTCCTTGGGTGGAGAAATGAGCATTTATACAAAGTAACCCTTTGTTTCAATCTCATTCTTCTTGTTTCCATTATATTTTTTATAATTCATGCATGTTCATGTATCATATTTATACTTATTAATATATTTTCATATATTTTTTCATCATACTATAACATTTGTGCATATTTGGCATGTTTTGGACCCACCAAAACATCATTAAAACATAGATCACTATTGCTGTGAATAGTGTTGTCACGGCTATGACAAATTGGGCTGGCCATGACACTTGGTCGTGAAGGCTACTACCTCTATTTTCCATAAGCCTGAAGAGTGTCATCATGATCATGACAAATTCAGCATGGTTGTGACATCGGTTGTAAAAGGTCTTAACTTGTGTCTATGGTCAAATTTTGTCAAAATTCTACTTCTGAACACTTTCTAAACATGTATAGACTTTATTAATGGTCATCAAAATGGGTCAAAACCAAGTTCACAACACACGTTCTATACATGCATCGTACCCTCTATAACACATTTGCTATTTTCATACTTATAACCATATATATACATATTCAAATACTCTAATTAACCTTTCTAACATTTGATCATGCCATGTTATATTTTCATTTTATACAATACCCTATTGCTTCAAAAATAAGCATGTTCAACATATAAGCGCATATTTCATTTTATATATGCAATTATCACATTTAAGGAGCAAGTAGCAATGTGTATATGAACAATCTTCTATTAGGAGCTTGACGAAAACTGAACTAAGGTCCTATCTACTCTCCTTATCGATCTCCTCCCTCTCGTCTTCCTATCACAAACAATACCACATATCAAATGCTAACTCTATGGTAGTATGATAAAAACATAGAACTACTCCATACTCCCCAAACTATGGTTATAATGCATGATTTCTACTCCATATCATTGTACCTCACTTCCAATAACTTCAAAAATCATAAACACATACAAAATCTAACCACCCTTCATCTTCCTCTAAGGGTTTCCATACCAACCAACACAATCTTTCCATATAACTTCATAATCACAACAAAGAGATGATCTTCTTCAAATTTCTTACCTCATGAAACCTAAAACAACCCTTGATCATGCAAGGAACTCATGGGCTCTCTTGCACCAACTTTCTCTCTCCTCCAAAATCTCACCAAAGATGATGATTTCTTCAAATCTTGCTCTAATCTTGTTTTCTTTGTTGATTTAATGTTAAATCACTCAAAAATCATGAAGAATCATTCCCTTGATGTTATTAGGTGTGTGTGTAAGGGATTTGGGGTTTGAAGATGGAAAATATGATGAAAAATGGTGATAAGATCGTGGAAAAAACTTTATATAGTCACCTTTTACGGTCATGAAGGTTCCCTTTCACGGCCATGCAAATTTAATATAGCAGCCGACTTCAAACAGTCATGTGTATATATCTTTTTTGATTGTCACGGCTATGACACCCCTTGTTACGGTCATGATACTTTAATTTTTCATAATTATTGATTTATTTGGAGCGCATAGGTTGCACGCACGCTGGCATTGGCCAACGCGTGCACAGGCTGCAAATTTGTTGGCCATTGGCCAAATTGCCAATTTAGCCCCCAAGCCCATTTTTATAATTTTTTTCAACCCTAGGGTGTTTAGAAACACCTATAAATAGTATTTTTATATCAGAAAAATACTGATAGCCTCTAAAGAATTTTATTTGGTAATTTTCTATTTTTTTTCCAAAAAACACTCTTCTTTACTAGCACATAGAGAGTGTTCAAAGCTAAACCTTTGAGATTTCATTTTTCCTTTCCGTGTGGATCAATATTACAAACAATCCAACTTTAGATTGTTGTGGTTTTCGACAACCCAACAAGAAAGAAATTTGGAGAATTGATACAAGAAATTAAAGGTATAATTTCTAACAATATTTTAATTGAATTAGTTTTAATGGCACAAGTAGAATCTTTTGATTTGGGTTTTGAAAAATTTTATTTTCCATTGCATTTTATGAATGTGATTCATCCTCAAAATCCAACATTGGTATCAGAGCCCTCTTATGTCCATTAAAATTAATTTTGATTAAATGTGCAATTGGATTGCACGATTTTTGGCATTTTTTTGTTCTATTAGTTTGAAAAATTAAAATTAATTTGCAAAATTAGTTTTAAATATTTTTCTTTCAATAATCTGATCATGGGATGATTGAGGATTATTATTTTGAATGAAAAATATTTAATATGTAATTCAAATAATTAATTTCGAATTTATTACAAAATTGCTGAAAATTGCATTGTTGATAAACTTGTGATGTTGTTTGGTTTGTATGATGGGGCTATTCAAATTTTTTTTTTTGTAATTTGATTATGGAAAAATTATTAAGACATTGAGAATGTGTTTAAGCCTTTGGAAGTGTCCAATAATTAAGTAAAAATTGTTATAATTAATTTTTCAAACAAATACTAAAACAAATCTGTTTTAAGGTACCCGATGAGACTGTTTTGTTTGATTTTTTTTGTATGTGAATATTTCATTTTCAGCACTTTAAAATAATTTTTATGCGATTGAAAATATGTTATTTTGATGTTAGGTACATGCCAAAATTAATTTACTCAAATTGAAATTTTCAAATTAATTCTAGATGGCAAATAGAGATGCAAAGGAGTAGGAAGCAAGGGAGATGATGCCATAAATAAGAAGACTTAGAAGTAGGAATTTGATTTCTATTTTTGGGCTGTAATTCATGCATATATCTAGATAAGACCTAGTCAATCTCTCTTTGGCTCAAGAGATTGACTTTAGTATGTCCATAATCAAGCCATATAGTTAATGTAACTATCTTTATATATCCATGTGATGATTGTATGATATATAAAAGCATGCAATAATAACATGATGAAACTAAATTAACAAAATCTCTCATTAAATAAACAATTATATCTTACGTCTTCCATTAATGTGGGGAGAACCAGAATTCTTCTAAAGTTAGAGTTGTTGAGTTACCTCAAGCTTACTTTATAAGAATATGATCGAACCATTGAATTTAGATTCCATGATTAATGGGTTGGACTTAACCAATATCATTGATTTGTTAGATTTACGCCAAGGTCAATGACTATTAGAGGCGAAGTTGGATAAGTGTACATAAGATGTGCACATATCAAGAGTTGATAGCACAAGATTCGATAGTTGCATGGAAATGCAATTAGAATGGATTAGATACCTACCAACTAAACTAAGGATGGTTTGTTAAGTTGCCTCAAGGTCATTCTTAGCAAATTGGATATCGACCCACTAGAAGAACTTCCATAAACGTTCTCTCGTGTTCATAATGAGGGCTATGGACATACAATAAAATAGTGGGAGTCATAATGCGTTTTATTAAAGACCTAATATCATGCATTCATTCATGTACACACTTTTATAATCTCGATCTTTACATCTAAATTGTTAGAATCATATCATTTAATATGAATCAAAGTATAATCATGAGTCATACATTTTGACTAACCTAAGCTTCCTTGACTGGCATAAAACTGAGAATGGTTTTCAAATCTAAAAGGTTGCCAAAGTTTCGGAATAGCTATTTTACTTCCCTTAATGCTTGAGATGCAAAGTATTATGAACAATTTGCATACAAGAAGTACTTGGATAACAAAGGATTGGTCCTAAGTTGTTCTAACTTCAAAAGCAGCATGGAAATGGATGCAAAACTATTATTATATATAATCCTAGAGAGATGGCCAATGAGCAAGCTTAAACTGAGTGATATGAGATATCTAAATTGCTCTACCACTCCAAGATGATAGAAGGGAGAACTAAAATGTAACATGCATTATAGATAAAAGGAAAAAGTAGAGACACATCTTAAAAGATACTTCCATTATGGCAAGAGTTAAAAATGGAAATGGAATAATAAAGCATATTTGGAATTTTAAAGGAGCAAAAGGATAAGGCATATAGATGCACCTTCTATTTCAAGTAAATTTGATAGAGGATAACATTGTTTCTTGTAAAAACACATGGGTATTAGATACTTCATATAGGTCTCACATATACAAGATATGCAAGACCAAAGAAATAATAGAATGCTTAAGTAAGGAGAGTCGAAACTGTGCACATTGACCATATACCAATAGTTGCTGCAATAACTATAGAGGCTTAAGTTTCAACACTCTCTAGTAAACTTGTTTAAAGGTTTAAACAATTGCAATTTTGTTTTAGTTTATGAATAAAGAATATAATTTTGTTTAATAGTTAAACAAAAGTTCTTCATTTGACTATTAAGAACAATTGTAGTTCTATGTGGTAAAATGATATTCCTTATGAAACTAAAACATTATGCAATATAGTTTATGATTTTGGAGTGCTTAATTCTATCCTCAATATTAAATTTAAAGGGTTGATGACCTAAAACCGTAAATTATGGTATTATCAACTCGGGCATATAAAAGAGAATCACATGATGAGTTATGGTAACTTGGGGTCATTTGATTATGAATCATGTGATACATGTGAATCTTATTTGCTAAGCAATTTAACAAAATCAATTTTTAGTGAAAAAAGATGAACATGCAGAAGGACTGACGAAACTTGTACATATAGATGTATGTGGACCAATGTTCATGCATGCTATAAATGGTTTTGTCTACTTCATTGCCTTAATTATGATCGCTCATAATTCGAGTATTTATATATGGTGAGATACAAATTTGAAACCTTTGAAATATGCAAAGAATTAAAAAATGAAGTAGAGGAACAATTCCGTAAAAGTATTAAGACACTTAGATTAGATCAAACTGAAATAATACTTAAGCTAAATGTTTCAATGTCTATAAGAGATAATACGATTTTATCTGAATGAACCATATCGTATATGCCCTTGCATAATGATGTGGCTAAAACGAGTAGCCAAACCTTGTTAGACATGGTGAGGTAGATAATAAGCTTTTAAAATTCCTTAAAGTTCCTTTTATGGCTAAGCACATGGGATTAAGTTTATGGGATAAATTTAATACCTTATCAGTCAGTTGATGTTGTTCCATATAAGATATAAAAAAACATAAAGCATATTCTTTCATAAATAAAAGTTTAGGATTATCCTACTTAAGAGAAATAAATAATATTGGATTAGTTAAAAACTCAATCTAACCCAATGTCTGTATGTGGGATATGTTAGAGATGTGCCCAAAAGGCAATCGCCTCCGGTACTTAGTGTACACATTTATAAAGACATTCTTTCATTATATTAGTATTTATTTGCATATGAATTGATATAGATCTTAAAACGATTAATAAAAGTCCATGATATGAAACATAACATGAAGGAAATCATGATAATGAAATTCCTATCATGTGTAATTATGTTAATATCTAAATTATCCCTAATCATAGGATCAACAAGACAGGACATTGTTGATCCGGATAGACTAACACGTGTTATAGTCCTTGATTGGATCAAGCAGTAGATGTGAACAACTTAGGACCAATCTATTGTTATTCAAGTACTTCTTGTATGCAAATTGTTCATAACACTTGCATCTCAAGCATTAAGGGAAGGAAAATAGCTCTTCCGAGACTTTGGCAACCCTTTAGATTTGAGAGCCATTATTAGTTTTATGCCAGTCAAGGAAGCTTAGGTTAGTCAAAATGTATGACTCATGATTATGCTTTGATTCACATTGAATAATATGATTCTAACAACCTAGATGCAAAGATCGAGATTGTAGAAGTGTGTACATGAATGAATACAAGATATTAGGTCTTTAATAAAATGCGTTATGGCTCCCACTATTTTATTACGAACCCATGGCTCTCATTATGGATCCGAGAGAACATATATGTAAATCCTCCTAGTGGGTTGGTATCTAATTTGCTAAGAATGACCTTGAGGCAACATAACAAACCATCCTTAGTTTAGTAGTTAAGTATCTAATCCATACCAATTGCATATCCATGCAACTATCGAGTCTTGTGCTATCAACTAATTGATGTGTGCACACACATTGGGCTATCAACTCTTGATATATGCACATCTCATGTATATACTTACCCAACTTCGCCTCCAATACACATTGACCTTGGCGCAAATCCAACAAATAAATGGTTTTGGTTAAGTCCAACCCATTAATCATGAATTATAATTTCAATGGTTCGAACATATTCTTATAGAGTGAGCTTGAGGCAACTACACAACTCTAACTCTAGAAGAACTCTGGTTCTCCCCATATTAGTGGAATGCGTAAGACATAATTGTTTGTTTAGCGAGAGATTTTATTAATTTAGTCTTATCATGTTATTACTGCATGCTTTTATATATCATACATTCATCACATGGATATATAAAGATAGTTACATTGACTATATGGTATGATTATTGACATACTAAAATCAATCTCTTGAGCCATAAAAAGATTGACCAGGTCTTACCTAAGTAGATGCATGAATTATAACCCAAAAATAAAAATCAAATTCCTACTTCTAAGTCTTCTTGTTTATGGCACCATCTCCCATGCTTTTAGCTCCTTTGCATCTTCATTCTATTCTAATCCTATGTAATCTAATTACATATTTCAGAAAAAGAAAACCTCAATTTACACTTGAGGGGAGTAAGATGAGAAAAGAAATATACGAAAAAGAAGAGATAGGCAGGGACATATAGGCCCTATTTACCATAAAACAAAATTTATGCATGCTCAATCACATTGGGCCTAAGTCTATAATTATCCATCAAGTCTTTCCATACACCCCTACCATGAATTCTCTAATGCATAAAATAAAAATAAAATAGGCAGTGATGATTTTGGATTGCATGTCATTTTAATGCGAAAATTAATAATTAATCAAATTAAATTAAATTCTATGTTTTCAGAATTAATTCACCTTAAAATCAAATTATTATGATGTCAAAAATTAAACAATTTAATTTTAACATACATGCCACTTTCTAGTCATACTAGATATGTCATTTGCTCAACTTAAATTAATTCAAAATTAATTTATAAAAATTCCCAAACCAGAACTTCAAATCATCATTCTAAGTATTTTTAGGTCAGCTCAAGTCCATCAAAATAATTTTTGCATAAGCCAAAATCATCAAGACAAATGAACCAATACATAAGATGCTCAAAATGACCCATTTGCTGTCTAGAATTAATTTGAAAATTTAAATTCAGGCAAATTGATTTTGGCATGCATCTAGCATCAAAATAACATATTTTCAATCACATAAAAAATATTTCAAGGTGCTGAAAAAGAAATATTCACATACAAGAAAATTCAAAAAAAACAGTTCAACCGGGTACCCTTAACAAACCCGTTTTGGTATTTATTTGAAAAATTAATTAAAATAATTTTTAATTAATTATTAGACACTTTTAGAGGCTTAAACACATTCTCAATATATCCAACTAATGTTTCTATGATCAAATTGCAAAAAAAATATGAACAGCCCCAACAATTAATCGAAACATCACATGTGTATCAACAATACAATTTTTAGCAATATTGTAATAAATTCGAAATTAATTATTTGAATCACATTCAAACCTTTTTTCAATCATTATAATCATTCTCAATCCCTTCATTATCAGATCATAGAAAGAAAAATATGTAAAACAAATTTTATAAATTAATTTCAATTTTACAAATCAAAAGATCCAAAATTTTCCAAACCATGCAATCCAATTGCACCATAAATTAAAATTAATTTTAATATGTCGGATTTGAGCATGTATCACATACATATTACGCAGTGGAAAATAAAATTTTTCAAAACTCGAATAAAAAAAATTATACTTGTGCCAATTAAAACTAATTTAACGAAGGATAATTCAGAAATTATACTTTTATAATTTTTTGATTTTTCTTCAACTTCTCACCTTGTTGGGTTATAGCAAACTACAACAATCCAATTTTGGATTGTCTCTAACAATATTCAAACAAAGATAAGAGGATGAAACTACTAGGAAGATGACTTGAACATACTTCAAAGTGCTAGCAATGTTGTATGTTCATTTAAGAGGAAAATTAATCTTGTTGTCTCCAAAATTTTTTCTTCTCCCAAATTTTTTTTTCTCTATTTTCTATTTTTTGGGGTCTTTTAGATACAAAAGAAAATCAGAAAACTAGATCAAAATTGAAGAGAGTAGAAAGTGAAGAGACATGAATAATAAATTGGCCAATTTATATGTGATTAGCGTGTGCACGGCAGGTCAACTGCCACAGGGTCTACACGGGCCTATCAACTTTTCCGAGCGATTTTTCCCTGCTATCTTATTGTGAACCGACTCAAAATAATTCTCCTATATTTTGGATCTCATCCAAAGCCATTTTACTCAATCTTCACATCTCTAAAGCATGTGACCCATTAGGTTTCCGGTTATGTTGGCCACTTAAATTATCAATTAATTTAAGTAAGTTATGAACGGTATCTAGCAACACTTCATGACTCCCAATTAACTACAAAGTTAGTGATTTGACTATGAACCTTTCCATAGACAATTTCTGTGCAATTTATCCTTTCACCATTCTATACCCCACTTGGTTCAGAGCATGAGCTATATGTTAGCTCTCGCTAAACTGACTATGTCACATATAGCCCAAGTGATGTTAGATCTTATCCTTGGGGCTCATTAATCTATTAGACATGTCACTGAAGACCATCTTTAGGACTTTTCCACTCTAGCTAGAGATTCCCGAGTAATGATTCCGACAAGAGGCTATAGGTATACTATCGCTCTATCAGGAGTGGTGAATCCTCTGTTGGCTACCCAATTACCTTCGAATACCTCAAGCTATACCCAATCACTACCCTTTGAGTGACCTCTATGAGGCAACAAGGAATGGAGTCAAAGCATATGATCAGTATCCAAGATATCCTTGCGTACATCAAGTCTAAAGATACTTACCCCATTGCTATGATGAGAATATCATTGACATTTGAATAGATAATCCATATGATCGTCTCATAGCAGGTCATTCAATGTACTTGACTACTCTTAGCAAGCATCCACATGTTAACTTTGAACATCTCATGTTCACAGTTTATGAGATCTATTACTTGATCCAATCAAGGAGTATAACATGTGCTAGTCTATCCGGATCAACAATGTCCTATTTTGTTGATCCTATGACTAGGGATAATTTAGATACTAACATAATTACACATGATAGGAATCTCATTATCATGATCCCATCATGATTTCCCTCATGCTATATTTCATATCATGGACTTTCATTAATCAGTTTAAGGTCTGTATCAATTCATATGCAAATGAATACTAATATAATGAAAGAGTGCCTTTATGAATATGTACACTAAGTGCTTGAGGCGATTACCTTTTGGGGACATCTCTAATAGAAAGTATCTCTTTAGAAGAAGTCTTAAGATTGGGCAAGAAAGGCAAATTAAGTCCGACATTTATAGAGCCATATTAGATTTTGGAAAGACTCAAACTGATTACTTATAGACTCGCTCTACCTTTGGAGTTGAGTCAAATTCGTAATGTGTTTCACATCTCTATATTAAGACGATATTAGTTAGATTCTTCTCATATCATACTAGTTGAGGATATACAAGTGAGTCACGATTTCACTTATGAAGAGGAACCAATTTGTATTCTAGCTAGGGAAACTAAAGAGTTACAGAATAAATGAGTTTTATTAGTAAAAGTGTTATGGATGAACCATGCAATTGAGGAAGCTACTTGGGAAAGCGAAATGGTAATGAAAGCTCAATATCCCCAATTGTTCCATGACGACATAACGGTTATGTTTCGGGGACGAAACATTTTTGAGGGGGAGAGAATTGTAACACCCAACAAATAGGGCTTAGTTACAATGTATGAGTAAATGACATATAAAGGGTATTTTAGTAATTATTGTGCTTCGGTAATAACACCCAATTTATGTATAGATGAATTAGTTTTGAGAATATATGAGAGTTATATTGGAGGTATATAAGGGTATACATAAGGTATATGTGAGGTATATTAGTCAATTTTGGCTTTGGTTTGAAGAGAGGGATGACTAAATGAATAAATATGAAAAATACATGTGTCACGCCCGTGATAAAGGGGATTCACGGCCATGACAGTCCAATCTTATATAAAATTTTGACTTTTCAAAGGCGGTTGCTACAGTAAACCTTTATGACCATGAAAGGTCTATATAAAAGATTTTTGCACGTTCTTATCACTATTTTTCATCACCTTTTCAACTCACAAATCCCAAGCATCGTTCATACACACCTATAAACCCTGAGAGAGTGATTCTTCATGAATTTTGAGTGATTAAGCACCAAAACTAAGAAAGAAACTAAAATCAAGCAAGATTTGAAGGAATTATCAACATATGTGAGGTGTTGGAGGAGAAAGAAAGTTGATGCAAAGGAGACCACGATTTCTTTACATGATCAAGGGTGTTTTCTGCCATCAAGAGGTAAGAAAAAACAAGAATTCCATCTCTTTGTCATGATTATGAAGTTATATGAAGAGCTTGTGATGGTTGGGTGAAGAGCCATGGAGTAGGGAAATGAAAGATGAAGGGTGTTGGGATTTTGTGCATATTTGTGTTCTTTGAAGTTATTAGAAGAGAGATACCATGAGATTTAGTTAAAAACATACATAATAACCATAGATTGGGTAGCATGAGTTGGTTTTACATTTTTTTTTTATGTTTCCATAGAGGTAGAATTCGATATATGGTTATAATTGTGATAGGAAAACAATGAGAAAAGGGAGGAGATTAGATAGCTCCTTAATTGGTTTAGGTCAAGCTCCTAATAGAGGTTTGTATATATTTGCATTGTTATTTGGCCCTTAAATGTGATACATGCTTGTAAATGATGAATTATGTGCTTAAATAGTGATTAAGCATGCTTGTTGAAAAAGTAATGTAACATTATAAAAATGTGAAAGCATGAAATGACATGTTAAATGTTAGAAATGTTAAAAAGAGTGTTGAAATAAGTATAAATTATCAAATGAGCATAAAAATGTCATATGTGTTTAGAATGTACATTGTGTGTACCACTTAAGTTGTTGAACTTGGTTGTGAACATAATATATGATGATTTGAGTTATGTTAACTTGATTGTGATTGTGTTTAATGACCATGAATGAATGTTATATATGTTTAGGAAATGTTTAGAGTGAAATTTTTGCAAAATTTGACTATAGAAACAAGTTAGGCCCTTTCACAACCAGCGTTACAACCAAGCTAAAAATTGTCATGACCACGGAACATTGATCTAATGTCTTTCACAGCCAGGTGTCACACCCAGCTTAATTGTTCAAGGTCATGAAGACACTGTTCACAAAAAAATGAATTATATTTAAATGATGTTTTGGTGGGTCCGAAACATGCAAAACATGCCTAAATGCTAAAGAATGATGTTATATCATATGAAAACATGTTGATGAATATAATTTTCATATGTGAACATGAATATGTATATGTGAAATGATGGTAACGTAAAAAGAATGAGGTTAAAATAAGAGTATACTTTGATATAAATGCCCATTTCTCTACCTAATGACTACTTTAGGGTACCATAAAAGGGATAAGTGATACGTATTGATGAGATATATGAGTAAGAATCAAGGTAACTAGCCCTGGACTGGGTGCTTCTGTTCCTGGAACTCATATTTATTACTATACTCAGTTAGGTTAGCTATGCTTGGGTATGAGTGCACTTGATTTGAGAAGCTCAGATGAGCACATATACAGAGTGAGTAGGATGACTAGCTCTAGACTGAGTGTGCCTACTTCACACCCATATCTGGCCAGTCCAGGAATGAGACTTGGGCCATTTGTCGAAGTTATTTATTGAAAAAGAAAATACACAAGATAAACAATATTGATAGATAAGAAATATTAATGAGACGAATAATGGTAAAAGAATAAGAAATGTGATATGATATAAACATGAGCATTTCATATATTTGATACATCATTTCTCTATTTTTCATAAACAATGATTTATATGCTCATATGCCATGATATCTTTTATGCTATATACTTGCATGATTGCATGGGAAAATTTCAATGTCTATATGTACTACTAAGCTAGAGATAGCTTAACATAGATTTTTCTCACACAGGTTTATGAGCTTGTAGATATTAAAGTTAAAGTTGAAAAGAGAAGCTAGTGCCTATATTTAGAGAGGACATCGGTGACCCGGTTTGTGGGTCTAAGCTATCATATTTTGTATTTTGTATAAACAGGCATTTGGAAATAGTGATAATGGATTGTAACATGATATAGTTTGTGATGTATATATTAAACATATATAGGGCTTATAGCCTTAAACTAATGTCGATGTATATAATGTGATAAAGAAAAAAAAATGTGAGCCATTATTATATGAACGAAGAATGTGTATGAATTTGACATATAAGATGATAATAAACCATATATATGAAAAGTATGGATAGTGACTTTCTATCTATATAATGGGATTGTTCTCATTATAGGGTGATATAATAGACATAGTCCTGTTATATTCGTGGGGCATCACAATGTGTTAGAGATGTGCCCAAAAGGCAATTGCCTCAAGCACTTAGTGTACACATTCATAAAGGCATTCTTTCATTATATTAGTATTCATTTGCATATGAATTGATATAGATCTTAAACTGATTAATGAAAGTCCGTGATATGAAACATAGCATGAAGGAAATCATGATGGGATCATG